>JAFBJT010019704.1:64117-75387 GCA_016785325.1 Chascanopsetta lugubris | reverse complement strand
CACACACACACACACACACACACACACACACACACACACACACACACACACACACACACACACGGCTCATTACAGGCAACCAACACCCCACTCTGGTCCTCCGGGCCTCAGATGTTACAGATAGCAGAGTATGAAATATATTTTACATCTTGAGAAGGTGGTCAGTTCTTCACTGTAACAACAGAACCATGTGACCTCAATCATTTTTTTAAAGTCTATCTGGATCATTCAAAAGAAGAGTCTTTACTCGATGGCACTAAATTCCACACACTAGACCTTTAATTTTGCAGCATTTTGTTCTCGTTGAGGTTCAGTTTTGATCATTGTTTAACTTCATTTAGCATAAAACAAGATCAAATGTGTGACCTGGGTTTTGTTCAGTCATCACACAAAACAAAACAAAACCTTCCCACCAAATCTAATCCCACAAAGAAATCATATGAATGTCATGTTTTGGTTCCTAAATTTGAGCCTAGACCCTAGAACCATGTAAGCATAATTATTGAGACTGGACCTTTAATTTTGCAGCACTTTGTTGTTGTTAAGGTTCAGTTTTGCTTATTCTTTGACTTCATTTAGCATAAAACAAGATATATGTTTGATATCGCTGAGGAAACATTTCCCCACCAAAATCAAATACAACAAAGAAAAAGTAGAAATGACATGGTTCTAAATTCTTTGTTAAAAAAGAGGGAAAAGGTGAACGTTGACCCTTTAAAGTCATGAATCTAAGAAATCCCAAGTCTCAGTTTCCACTTTCAAAAATATCACATGCAGTCAGAGCCGGCGTCCGGCTACAGATTCCCTTTGTGTTACTGCTACTGCTCATGGGCAGGCATCCAGAGTCAACTACAAGGTTACACTTATAGTCTTTGTGCTGCTGCTGCTGCTGCTGCTGCTGCTGCTGCTGCTGCTGTCAGGACACAACAGAAGTTATTACCCCCAAAGTTTATGAAGTTATGACACCAGGTGAACAACCCACATTAATTGGAGTGTTGCTGTTGGTGGCTGCATGGGTGAGATGATGGGCTGTATAAGGGGGGATGGAGTGGGTGAGGGTGGGGGTGGAGGGGGAGGGGAGGTGATAAAATACGACTTCAGGAAATGTAATAACGTGCCTCTGGGATATATGAGAGGTCAGTTTCTGGGACTATTAGGGTGAAATTGCAAAGGGAGCGAGAAGGAGAAGGAGATGGGATGTGATATTAGTCTTGTACAGCCACTGTTTCCACACACACACACGTGCACGCACACACACACACACACACACACACACACACACACACACACACACACAGGAAAAAGGTAATAGGCCAACATCACAACATGTGGAGCTGCAGGGCTGCAGCTTTACACAAATATCAATCTCATCACACAACTTCAGGTCACATCTGCCACGCCGACACCCACAGACTCCGCCCCTTTTACTGCCCTCCCACCCAGCTCCATCCAGCATCACCACCCACACCCCTTGGGTGACAGCTGCGCAGCACCGAGGGTATAACGGATGCTGTTGGAGGTGATTATACAAGGAACCCACTTTGCTGTGTGACACGGCGACATGTCCCCGCCCCCCACGCTCAGTGCTCCGCCCCCCGGCCTTGCCTCACCTCTCCACCACACATTATTTCATTGTGAGATGAAATCGATCCCTGACATGTGGGGGAATTGATTCCAGAGGGTATTAAGGATGTATTTACTGATGACGGCCGCTCAGATGTGGAGTCGGACATGTGCTCTGCACATCATCTACGATGTCAGAAGTTCTACACCTTTACTCTTTGCACCAAAACAAGAATTTGGTGAAATTCATATTATTCCTCGGTCTGTTATTGGCTCCAAAACCACTCTGAAGAGGAGCTGACCTCCTGGAGAATCCGCAGTTTGTTTACGCATATCTGAACATTTGAATAGAGCTTATATCCTTAACCACATTCCGCCACTTTAGTTTTAGTTTTCTGTATCAATCAAATCGAGTGTATTGACCTAAATTTGTTCTGAGTGGGTTGCACTGAGGCCTTTAGCTCCAACATGTGCACGTAAATCATCCAAACATCAGAATGAAGTACAAACAGGGTATTACTCACGTTTTGCTCTGCTCGGCTGGATCCAGGAAACGTCCTCGCCGCCATGACTCAGGCTGACTGACTCCGCCCACTGTGTCCTTCTGTAGCTCTGTGCCAGGAAAAAGGAAAATGCAGATGAAATACAAAGGCTATAAACTAAAGTAACGGTGGCACAGAGAGTGGGAATTTTCACTTTATGACTCTAGAGATTAGAGGTAAAGAGTGCGTTTCAGTCTAACTTATGATTGTAGTACATTTGTGAACATTTAGAGAAAAAATTTGACTTATTTACTTTCTCTCTTAAAGAATTCCATTTGTGTTGCTATTCATCAAAATGATCAACAATAAATTCCACATCAGACATAAACTAATTCTCCCTCTGCCCGTTGGTGCCACACAGAACACATCTTTGTGCCCGAGCGGGAGAAAGGGAACATTGTTTCCTTTGCATTACAGCAGCGAGTCTGTCATGGCAGTAAAATACGAGCAGTGAAATCGAAGACAGACAGACAGGCGGAGGCTCCGCCCACAGCATCAACCAGCTCTGGCTGTACGGCGTCTAAAGGTGCTGGATAAGATCAGCGATAAGATCATCGGATTCAGGCCCCGAGGAGCGAGACAACATTTAACATATAAGCTCCAGTGTGTTGCCACATGCCCCGCAGAGACGCTCTCTAAGGTTACACATCCCCTCGCCTCTTTATTTACGATTCTTGTGGTCGAACGGCAACAAAGGAGAGGCTTTCGGGCCCCGCTGCCACCGATTCAGACGTCACTTATTCTGAAAGAGATTGTTAGACTGCTGTGTTTCAGCTCGCAGCCTGAGAGCACGTTCCTCCCGAGTGGAATCCCCTTTGCAAATCACACCACTGACTTGAAATCAGTGACTCTCAGCGGGTGGGTCGTGGATTTCAGTGGGCCTTTGGAAAAAAGAAGTTGACACAACGACTTTTATTTTGAAGGAGTGCCATCTATTCAAACTCCTTAACAGTAGGTGGCGATGATGCCCTGTAATGCTGTAAAGTTTGTTTTCATATGCAAATCGATGAAATGGTGAAAGTAGGACACTGTCTACATGGAATGTGGATATTCTTTGTATATACGTTTTTTGTCGTTGTTTTTTTCTAATTCAAATGCAGCTAATTGAGTGTAAAAGTGAATATTTCCCTCTCTACCATCGCCACCTGCTGGTCACGTTTGTGTACGATTAAAGGTGTTTTCTTGTGTTGTCAGACTGTGATATCCTGGACTTTCTCAGGTTCAAACTGCACTTTAAAAAAAATGTAAACTATTTGAGAAGTTGGGAGCGTTCCTGGATTTGGGTCGCGGCTCATCACTCAGAGGTGATGGTGGGTCCTGAACCCAGACTAGTCGAGAACCACTGATGTAAATGACTGAGATTACTGAAACTGATAAAGAAGAAAAACTTTCAGGAAGTTGTACAAGTGCTGAGGGCTGAGCGGCAGCGAGAGGTTCCTCTGGTTTCAGACTCTGACTACTGAGTTGGGACTGAGATTGATGGGAGGACGAGTCTGACCTCACCGCACGGAACCATCGCTCATGGTTAAAGGTTTTATTTAGAGAGATGTAAAAGTAGAAATCAACCAGAACCATCTCAATAATGTGTTTTAAAATGGAAACATCTCATCATTAGAGGAGCGATGGCTTAGATATACAACGTCCTGCTCCGGTGCTGATTAGAACCAGCCGCTACCTGCAGACATAAAGGCTTTGAATTATGTTGGGAATGAGCAAAGGGCTGTTTTTCTTAAATAACCGAGTCGTCCTCTGAGGAGCCTCGGTGCCGTTAGCCTCACAGCCAGACGCCTCATAGCCGGGACGCCTGCTGGGTTCCGAAACCAGAGCCAGAACACCAAGTCTCTGCTAATTACATTGGTCTGTAAAGAGGGTGTGTGTGTGTGTGTGTGGGGGTGGGGGGGGGGGGGGGGGGGGGGGGGGGGGGGGGGGGGGGGGGGGGGGGCTGGCAAACAAGAGATTTTGAAGCAATTCTCTCTCATTTAAAAACCTGTTATTTACTATTTTAGACCCTTTTCCTTCAGAATGTTGGATCAGGGCGTCGACGCTGATCCGTCTTCTCACCACAGCTCCTCACAGAACCTCAAGCGTTCAGACAGAGGCTCAGTGTGATGGAGGATCTTATTCAACAAACGGCACTGGAAATGTTTTCTCCCCGTGACCCGGCACGCCCGTAAATCTGCCAGCGTGTATTAATTTAGCAGCGATCATCAGAATTGACGCCGCGACAGAGTGCTGAACTGCGATGTGATTATCATTCTCACGCAAACACAGAGGAGGAGGGGGGGGGGGGGGTGAGGTGGTGGGGGGGGGCATCAGGCCTGTCAAACATCTCCTCTGATGTGCTCGCTGTCATCGAGCTCACAATTTCTATCTTTTCTCACACTGAGTTGTGGCCTCATTTATTTTTATTTTTATTTTGGTTGTGATCATCCCATCATGAGCTCGGTGATCTCCTCATGTTCTCCTGAAGGTCACCTCCAGAAACACACCCACCACCACCCACTCATTTACATCATATGAGTTATTGTCTCATTTGTAATTATTGTGACAGGGCTGCTTTTTAAACCATGTCTCCACGCTTCCTGTCGCTCTCATGCCGTCAGCCATCTTTAATTCTGTCATTGACATCAGTGGTTCTCAACCAGTCTGGGTTCAGGACCCACCATCCCCCTTTGAAGGTGCAGTGTGTAAGATTTCGGTCATTTTTGTCACTTCTAAAAATATTACAAAACAATGACGTACTGACATGTTCATGAATTTATAATCCCCCTAATGTTTTTAAATATTTTTTTTCACATTACCCCCAAATGAGCCCATTATTTTATATAACATGCAACTTCAAATCGTACATACAGCACCTTTAACCAAAAGATAGCAACACAAAAAAACAGAACAAGTTTAATGGTAAACAACAACAACCAGCAGGGGGTGACGCTAGAGAGGGAAATACTGCCTACTACACTTCATGAGTTGCATTTCAATGTATCAAACTTGCCCATGGTCTATTAGCAGATGTAAACAAACGTTTCTGGTTTTCTTCTATCCGTTAATTTACCACCACCTGCTGTTAAGGAGTGAGAATGCGATAAAAAAAAAACCTTTAAGAAAAAAGGTAAAGTGTATTTCCCTGTTGAAGGCCTGGGACCCAATGAAAAGGGGTCCGCAACCCACTTTGGGTCCCAACCCACGAGTTGAGAATCACTGATTTACTTGAATATGGAGAATATGTGAGTTTATAACATGTTATATCCTACTTTCTCTCCTCTCCCTCCACAGACGACCCCTCGGCCAACTGGCTCCACGCCCGCTCCTCCAGGAAGAAGCGCTGCCCCTACACCAAATACCAGACCCTGGAGCTGGAGAAAGAGTTCCTGTTCAACATGTACCTCACGCGGGACCGGCGCCACGAAGTGGCGCGGGCCCTCAACCTGACGGAGCGCCAGGTGAAGATCTGGTTCCAGAACCGGAGGATGAAGATGAAGAAGCAGAGCAAAGATCAGCCCAAGGACTAAAGGGCCATCACTCATCAGACTGTGGATACACAGGCCACTTGGTCGCCCCCTGGTGGCTGGCTACGTTTTCTCACATGTTAGTGGATGGGGCATGGACCAAACCAGAGACTCAGAACTAAATGTTTTCTAAGATGCTTTCTCTCATTATCACTTGGACGTTGAACAACCCAACACAGCCTCTGACTCCTCCCCTTTATTACCGTACAACACAAAACGGCCTTTCCTTCTAGAACCTGCTCAGACCCACTCTTTCTAAACAGCTTTATCCAACATGGAGGAGACGACACACCCACACCTCTGATGACCCCAGAGACACAAGAGGCTTGAACTTTGACTTTTGGACCATCTGGACTTTCTCTCTAAGAACTGACTTTTTTTTATCAATATGTAGCTGATGTGGCTCCTGTATAATCATAGATTCATATTATTCTATTATTAGGCTTTGGTTACATTACAAAAGGGTGTGTGTGTGTGTGTGTGTGTGTGTGTGTGTGTGTGTGTGTGTGTGTGTGTGTGTGTGTGTGGCACTATATTCTTCCTCGTTATTTATTGTTATCTTGGGGCGGCGCCGAAGGTGCTGAAACTGGGGTTCCACAGACCATTAATAAGAAAAGGGGAGAGTGTGCGCGTGAAAACACGTCGTCTTGTTTATGTCGTTGATGGACGGGTTTGATTAGAAGGAGTCGGTGTTGATAACGGTTTGTTTCCAGCGTGTCGGACTAAGTAATGGGGGGTGGGGGGGGGGGGGCGCGTCTTTCACCCCGACTCAGCACCCGATTAGGCTGCTGTCGATACCGAAGATCCCACAATCTTCAGCCTCCGCTGCGAATGGTTTATGGATCGACACCGCCGCTGCCGGCGCCGCGCGGCTCGTGCTCGTGCTCGTGCCTGTATCAGTTATCGGTAACAGTCCTTTATCTCACAGAGGAGACTCAGCTCAAAGCTACAGGATTATTCTTCGATTACGCATAGCGTTTTTTAATTTTTTTAATTTCTGATTTTTTGGACTAATGGAATTCACGAAATATGGCGCAGATACAATTTGCGTTAAATGTTTGGATCGTACATAATTTGGCACCAACATCACCAGCTATAATTTTATTATTATTATTATTATTATTATTATTATTATTGTTATTATTATTATTATTATTATTATTATTATTGTTGTTGTTGTTGTTGTTGTTGTTGTTATTATTAATATTATTATTATGCGATGTTTCTCTGCATAAGAAAGTTTAGTTTCACCTCAAAATTAGTTTCAGATTCTACAATCCATTTGTGCATGTATCATAAAACCCTTAATTATCTTTATAGATTCAGTATAATAAAGAATCGCATCTATTTTTATACATATGCAGATAATATGTATTATTATCTGCAGCATTTCAGGAAATAATAATAAAAATATCTACAGACAGACAAGACGGTTTCAGAACGCCTAGTCAGGGTTTTTTTATTATGATTTTCTTTATATGTTACAGATTTATATCAGTGGGTTTGTTATTAATGTGTTATTAATGTGTTATAAAGTGGCCGGAAGTTGTGTTATAGTTGCTGAGGTGCCAGAGTAACACGGTTATGTGAAGTGCCGGCGCAGTTAAAGTGCGTCCGATGGCACTTTAATGGGTTTGGGTCATAAACAACACATTGGCTTTACGGCCATTACAGCGGAATGTGTGTGTGTATGTGTGTGTGTGTGTGTGTGTGTGTGTGTGTGTGTGTGTGTGTGTGTGTGTGTTTGTTTCATTTCAGCAGCAGCAGCAGCGGCGGCAGCAGCAATGAACGGGTCTATAACATCCTCCTCAAATCCTCGGTTATAGGAGTAAATAATGTTTACATAGTTCTGCGCATGCTCCAGTCGTTTCCACGTTTAGCTCTTTGTGTGTCACGTGAGTGGGAGTTAAGGGGAAATGATTACAAAAATGAAAGTAGAAGATTTTGGGAGGAAATGTTCCTAATTTATTGTATATAATGTTTAGTAACCTCGTCTTTATATTGGAATGAGTTCATTATGCTGTTTCCTCTTATGTTGTTGTGTTATGCAAATGATTTCTGTCACGTGCTTTAGATTCTGTTAGTGTCTCCATGTTGTCGTGCCGACTGTCTGAATGACGTCATACAGTCTGATGAGCGCTTCCTGTCTCTGGTTTGTCTATAATGAGCCCTGATGATGCATTTTTTATGATTTTATATTGTAATCAGTGAAGTCTGGTGGACTTGGACTCGACTGAAAAAGATTTTGTATTGTTATTATAGATTCAGATAGCTCCTCCCTCTTTTTACCCTGGTTCTTAATGGGACAAATGGAGGAGGCTCGAATGCCACTCCTCCTCTCGTCTTCTACACTTTCTCTCCTCCATGTTGTTGTTGTGGTTTCTCTGCTGATGCTGGATTCCTATTAAAAGCGCTGACTTCACACAACCACCCGGCATCACCTCACTGTCTGCAAATTAAAGGACCTCAGGCTGCAGGGGGGTCCACTTTGTGATTTATCACCCAAATCCAACATTTACACCATTTCCTGCAGTGGAGGAATCTGTGGTGTGGATGTGGGGAGAAGCTGCAGCAGCAGCAGGATTGAAGTTAGGTCTGAGTGAGGATGAGGAGGAGGAGGAAGAGGAGGCAGCATGTGTTTGAAAGATGTGTCTCTTCTTCCCTGTTGATGCTTGAAGGAGAGGGGCGTCTGTTTGGCTGCAACACCAAAAGACTGTCATAAACCCCCCAACAATCCCCACCACACACACACACACACACACACACACACACACACACACACACAAACACAAATGATGAGTGCATTCATTAGATGCGTCGTCATCCGTCCATTAGGGCTCTTGAGGTTCCTGTGTTTGTCTCTGCACCAAATGACTGTGATAGACACAGAGTCTCCGAGCAGCAGCTCCACTTCCTCCTCTTCGGCCTGATGCCACATGACCTCTTAGAATAATGACATATATGATGAAGTTGGAGTTAAAGTTGTCATTACCAAGTTTTGTTATCAGGCCATGAATGAAAACAGTGCAATCCTGAGATTATCTGGAGGAGGCTGCATGTGCCAATGCAAATGTCTGAAAGAGGAGCTCCAGACTGTCCAGAGGGAAACTCTACAGTATGTTAAAAAGGTGCAGCGTGTATGATTTGGTGACCTCTAGAGGTGACGCTGCATGTTGTATCCATCTCCTCACCCTCACCCTTCTGAACATGCAGGAGAACCTATAGTTCTCATTAAAACTCAAAAGATGTTTTGTACGTCCACTTTTACTACTGTAAAAACATGGCGGCCCCGTAGAGAGGAGCCACTCATTAATGGGCTCATTTATGGGTAATGGAAAAAACAATAAAACATTTAGGTGATTATAAAATCATGAAAATGTCAGAATGTAATTGTTTTGTGATCTTTTTTAGAGGTGTTAAAAACAACAGAAATCTTCCACACTGCACATTTAAATTAGAAAATAGCAGAGCGTGATTTTAGAGCCATAGATGACGTTTCTGACAGACGCAGAACCATAATCAAAATACAAAAACAGCAAGAAATCCTCCTGATGCCATGTTATATATTAAAAAGCTACTGCCAGGGTCTTTGAGTCATTAGTAGAAAAGTAAATCAATAAATAACAAAGTGAAAATGTGACATTGTTCCTGAGATGATGTCTGACGTGTGTGGTGATATGAAAAAGCTCTCCTCTGAAGATGATGTGGCCGTGTGCGCACAGTGACTTCACAGTATCTGCAGTGCTGTGCAGTGCAGCTTTGGGCCAAATGCAGCTTTGCAACGCTGGTGTTCAATTTTTGCAATATCAGCTTGTGTTGAGGATCAAGCGTGGTCAGCAGCAGGAGACACTGGATTAATAGCTGCTCCACAGCATCTGTCTGTGTAGCGCTTCACTTCAACACCCACCTTAAAGACTCATCAGCAGAAGCAGCTCGCGATGCGCCCAGGACACGCAAATATATACAGCTTAATGAAGTGTTATCAAAGGGTCGCTGATAAATCGCTCTGTGATTATACATGCAAATAATAGCACCAAACCTTCACTTTCATAAAGGTTAAAGGTGTCTGACACGATGATATCTGACATCATCTCACTACATATTTAACCTTTTATCATCTGTTTCAGGAATAACAAAATAACATGAAGCTGCTTCACTGTGAGAAGCTGTGGCTCCCTCATCCCGCTGTGCAGGGCCTCAACCCAATGAGGCCTCGGGACTGGAGGCAGATCCGGGCTCCTCAGGCCCCACGCACAAAGCCATCCCATAAACCATCTGTGATGTGGAATTGCAGCAGATGATTGTGATACTTCTCTGGTCTGAGGTCTACAGAGCCGGGGCTGGGGCTTCATTAAATCCAGAAGCCCCTGCGACGCTCCACAGCTCCACAAGCAGCCTCCACCCACCCACCCACCACCACCGCCATCATCATCATCATCCCA
Organism: Chascanopsetta lugubris; assembly: GCA_016785325.1. Classification (NCBI taxonomy): domain Eukaryota; kingdom Metazoa; phylum Chordata; class Actinopteri; order Pleuronectiformes; family Bothidae; genus Chascanopsetta; species Chascanopsetta lugubris. Next base: position 65,331 of record JAFBJT010019704.1, on the reverse strand, counting down.
GGGAATGGGGGCTGCAGATGGAGCCTCATACGGAGCCTCACATCACAGAGCCTCACGTGGGAACTCACACTGACGCCAGTTTATAGATGTGCACTTCTGGATGCAGAGGAAACACCAGGGGAGCAGCATGGGGACACAGCCAAGTAAGAGGTGGTCAGAGATGCTGCTGGATAATCTATAGAGACGAATAGAACACATCATCTGTCAGACATACTTCCTGCATATTCAAATGAGAACCTTTCTTCAGTGTCCAACATCTCCTCCATGAGAATCACCATCATGTGATGAGCAGACCGGCCAACAGAAGCTGTTTCTAATAACATTCCTGAAAGGCGCAGATTGTTTCTGGAGTCAGTTGTTGGTTGTTGTGGTGAGAAATGAAATAGTCACTTACACACAACCACAGGACCCCCCCCCCCCCCCCCCCCCCCCCCCCCGGCCCCCCCCCCCCCCCCACTGCCCATCACCCTGCATGGTCTCTGTACGACATCCCAGCTGTGAGGCAATGGAAAAATCCCACATTGTCTCATTGCGCAGTGATTTAGTCGTAGAAGAAGAAGAAGAAGAAGCAGGTCTCATTCTGTCACTTCAGGAATTAAATACATTCATATTTCACCTCATATGCAAATGTAGCCCATCCAATATGTCTTCACTTTATCCGCTCGTATTAAAACTGAGGCCACAGATAATAAGAAGTCCACCGCACTGAAGGAGCCACTTCTATAATTCATCAAGCAGCAGCAGAGAATATGATTCATATTCATATTCTCACAGAGAGTTATTTATGATCCCACTGATACGAGCGGCTGTATGGATCAGATCACATCAAACATTCTGCACTCATTAACAGTCAGAGCCAGAGCCAAAGAAGGCTGGCAGCAACGCACATGTTTTGGTTGCCTAGAATAATAATACAAAAACTATAGTGGCATTTTTTATGATAATCCATTTTTCATTATTATTAGAATATGTATTTATTATTTGGAGAGTCAATTCGTTTTCAAAAATGCATTTTTATAGACAATATTAAAGGCCAGTTAAATTTATCAAATATAGAGGTAAATATTCTGTGTTTATCAGCTTAAAATTATCTATTTAAAAATCTGTTTTTTAATGATCAGAATTGTGACCTTAACTTTAACTCCCACTATTGATGAATTTAAGAAAGTCCATAATTCATCCAATTCAATTACATGATTGATTTTTTTGAATCT
>JAFBJT010019704.1:34117-61617 GCA_016785325.1 Chascanopsetta lugubris | reverse complement strand
CTGTTTTATAATAGAATTATAGTTTCGTATCTCACTGTCAGTGGACTGAAGATGATTTAAAAAGAAAGAAAAGTGGATCATTAGGAAGCTTCTCACTACAATAATGTTTATATCCCACTGAATACTCATATTGACACAGTGTAATAGGCTCTAAAGGCATTAAAGTAATAGCACCGTTAGCACAGTGTATTTACAAGTTACACACAAACACAACCTGAGCTCCAGCTCTAATAAATGGAGAAGAATGTTGAATAATAATAATAATGAATGTTAGTTTGATATTAAAGGGGGTTCGGATCTTTGTCCACGCGTGTGTCCAATCAAACAACATCCACACTGACATTACTTTGCATTATATGAACATTCCACTCCCACTCTCTAAGTAACAGACCCACTCTCTCCCACTCACATTACAACACGTCGTTTCATTTTAAAACAGCTGATTTAGTTTTTATGGGCGGCCTTAAATAACCACAGGGTCTCTGGGCCCGGGCCCCCTCTCCTCAGACACTGTCCCAGCTCCACCTCTTGGTGGCGCACTTGCTCCACCAATAAGACCTCAGCGCCACAGAAGGCATAGGCGCATGGCTGCGTGGGGGTCGTTTCATGGGGTCAAACTCGCCACGGTTCCTTATCTCAATAATCTATAGTCTATCTATAGTTAGCGTGCGTGAGGCCCAGTGTCTTCGTGTGTGTGTAACGTACAGAGGCCTTCATATGGGCACTCTTTGGATTTTGGGCACGAGCTTCTGTCTCCACATCCACGTCTCACCTCCTCCGTGGAGAGTTTCAATAAGTGGGTCATTGAGTGGGAAATAACACGTCCCAGTGTCCCAATCAGCTGATTCTCCATAACAAAGCGGCTGCTGGTGACGTCATGACATTTGAGAGAGAGAAAGCTCTGAAACAAAAAAGATGATATTAACAATAATCAAAAGACTGATCATCTGCTGCTGCTGCTGCTGCTGCTGCTGTCTGCACCCCTGTCTGGCCGCCCGGCAGGCCCCATGCCTCGGCCATGAAGTGGAGTGTTTTGGGGTCTAATCGCTGGCTCTTCAGAACCATCTTGTCTTTAACGAGCCCCGGATGTTCCACAGGACCGAGCTTCACCTTCTCACAACTTACCCCTCGTTACCCCCCCCCCCCCCCCCCCCCCCCCCTCCCCCCCCCCCCCCCCCCCCCCCCAGCAAACATGGCGAAGATGACAATTAAACAGCGGCCGCAGGATGAGGCGTTTACGGCCTCCGGTCACGTTAAAGGGCGCGTCGTAAACGGAACACCTCGCTTTTCGTGTCTCGGCGGCAGGGACGTAAACAAGCAACACCCCCCCCCATTCGCTTTATGGAGCCTCATAGTTGGTTAAAGCATTTACAGCCACTTTGTCCTGCACCCCCCGCCCCTTCTATCATATTCATAAAAGTTTACCATGATCAGGGAGCGCGCGCGGGCTCAGGGGCCCCACCGCTGACCAGCGGCGGCGGGGCGCGCCTGCATGCGGGGATGGAGGGGAAGCGTGCATGTGTATGGGAACCGCTCCCACGGAGCTCCATCATGTTTATAGGACGGTTCTTGTTCAACCTGAGACCCGGTTATAATAGGAGGCGCTGCACCCATGCATCATGAATAATTTTCCATTTTGGTGAAGTTTTCATCTCTCACAATGGATTCGCTCAGAATGTGACGGTGAACAGACGCCTCTGATTATAATATTCAGCAGCTCTTTTATTGACAGAGCTGTTAAAGAGGGTAAGCCCCCCCCCCCCACACACACACACACACACACACACCTCCCCCTTGTCTCTCCATCCTTCACTCGTGGAGCCGCCACGAGAATATCATCTCAGGTTGGCGTGAAAAAAACACTCAGAGAAGAGGAGGAAGGAAGAACATGTGTAATAGACTCTATGTGTGTGTGTGTGTGTGAAAGCGCGTGCACGTTTGAATATGTGCGCGGACAAGCCAATGGGATGAGGAGCTGATAATAGATGCAAATTACACACACACATACACACACACACACACACACACACACACACACACATTCATCCATACACACACACACACAACACACACACCAGCAGGAGGGGAGAGGGAGAGATGGAGAAAGAGGGGGGCGCCAGAGAGAGAGAGAGGGTGAGAGAGCGAGAGAGAGAGCGAGCGAGCGAGAGAGAGAGAGAGAGAGAGAGAGAGAGAGAGAGAGAGTGAGAGAGAGAGAAAATATGAAACAACTCATTTGCGGAGGAGTAAATCACGGAAAAGCCGTTTGAGAGCTCGACAGGATCCGAGCAGCGCGCGAGCACCAGGACCGTGACCGCGCACGAGCTTCTCCTCCTCTACTCTTTCTTCTTCTTCTTCACCTCCTCCTCTTCCTCCTCCTCTTCCTCTACCTCGCCTGATTTGATGGAATCGGCGTGATCGCTGTGATTGTGGCTTCACGGGATCTAGGTCTGGATCTGGCTCCGTTTCCCGTTACGCACGGTCGCGACCGGTAGTGGCGGTGAGTGAGTCGCGGGGGGGAGACACCACAGCGGCGGCGGAGCTGCGTGACTCTCTCTCTCTCCGTGTCTGTGTCGCGCGTGTCTCATCCACGACACATCCACACAAACACAAACTAAGCAACAACAACAACAACAAAGATGAGCTCATACTTCGTCAACTCGCTCTTCTCCAAATATAAAAGTGGAGACTCGTTACGTCCCAACTACTACGAGTGCGGCTTCGCGCAGGACCTGGCCGGGACCCGGCCCACGGTGGTCTACGGACCCGGATCCGGCGCCACCTTCCAGCACGCGCCGCAGATCCAGGACTTCTACCACCACAGCGCGTCCACGCTGCCCAGCAACCCGTACCAGCAGAGCCCCTGCGCGGTCACATGCCACGGGGAGCCGGGCAACTTCTACGGATACGACGCCCTGCAGCGGCAGACCCTGTTCGGGGCCCAGGACCCAGACCTGGTCCAGTACAGCGACTGCAAGCTAGGGGGCGGCGCGCCGGGGCTCGGCGGCGAGGATGCGGACGGCACCGAGCAGAGCCCCTCGCCCACGCAGCTCTTCCCGTGGATGAGGCCGCAAGGTGAGGGTCCGAGTTTAAGATCTGCGTCCGTGATCTGGGTCCTCCAGACGCGTGCACGCGCAGCAGTGGACAGGGGAGGCTCTGGAGAGGTGGTTTATTTAAAGGAACCCGTTTATGGTTTTATTGGCAGCAGCAAAACTTGTGAATGACTTTAGGGTTTAATTGTCCTGGTTACTTAAAGTGTGGGGGGGGGGGGGGGGAGAGAGACAGACATAGAGGGTGAAGAGAGAGAGAGAGAGAGAGAGAGAGAAGAGAGAGAGAGAGAAAAAAACTCATTTCAGCACCTCAGGTTTAACTTTTTTTTACTTTTACGACTTGTTTGAGGCCTGTTCTGCTACACGGTGGTCAGGAAGAGTGTGTGTGTGTGTGTGTGTGTGTGTGTGTGTGTGTGTGTGTGTGTGTGTGTGTGTGTGTGTGTGTGTGTGTGGTAAAAAGAAAACCAGTTCAGATTTAGCAGCCAAGGTGTGAACCATGTGCAGGGCCGCAGTCCAATATACATTCACACATATTACTGAGGACTCTTCTATAGTTCTATTTGAAGTCACCGGTTTTGATTCATTCATTTTTCCTGTAGTAACCCTCAATGAATGTAAACATCTGGGGGAAACACTCCACGCACCGTGCGCATATATAGCCGCGCGCCTGATACATGGTCCTCTTCCCTCCTCCTCCTCCTTCTGCCGCCAATTTACATACAACTTTATCATTTTATTTTTCATTCAACGTTTGATTTGAGTCTGCGAATCTTAAATGACATGGATCACCAGTGTACTGACAGTATCGTCTGTCCATGCGAGGTTCGGACAGTTTACGTCGAGGTCTGATGATTAAGATCAAAATATCTAAACAGTGTGTGACTGCAAAAATAAAATTTATCAGATCTTATTTAATAATAATATATTTATAAAATAATGTATTTTTTCCACAATAATCATGTCTTTACAAATATTTCTAATATTAAAACCCAATATATATTAAAACCTCTGAGGGAAATGAAAATAATTAAATTTTAAGCGTTTCATATTTTCACAAAAGCTGTATTTTTATTTTTGTTTTAATTTGGGTTGAAATAATTGTAATTACATCTAATTCTCTTCTCTGTAAAAACAAATATATATATATATAAATAATCATTCTCATTCAAATTGCCATAAAATGTGAGTATTTAATTGTGGGTGTCAGAGAGACAGTGAAGTTTAAACATTAGAACATGAGGAGGGAGAGGTGAAAATGAAATATATAGTCTTTACACCAGATGTTAGACCAGGTCGCAAACCTATGATGGTAAACAACCATCACCTCATCTGACTGAATCAAACTGCTTCTGTTCAGGTGCACACACATACACACACACACACACACACACACACACACACACACACACACACACACACACACACACACACACACACACACACACACACACACACACATTAAATTGAAAAGAATGTGAGTCGGCCTCTCATTTCAGTTGTAGCACTAAAACCTATGTCCAGAGGTGTGGACCCGCTGACCTCAGGCCTGGACTGAACCTTCAAGTCTGAGCCCTGAACTCATATCAAACACCATCCACGTGTTTCTGTGTCATGTATGTTCATTAGTGTGCACATGCTTACATATAGGTACTCACACACACACACACACACACACACACACACACACACACACACACACACACACACACACACATCTGGATCAGGCCTGATTGGTTCAAGATTATAAATCAACTGAGGGGAATTAAAAAAATGTTGGTTTTAGAAATGATTTGCATTACAGGGAAGCGGCACCGTTTATAGTTGATGGCTTGGAGCAATACTACAATAAAAGTGATTATGGGAGCGAGCGAGGGCGAGAGAGCGAGGGAGAGAGAGAGAGAGAGAGAGAGAGAGAGAGTCAATGGATTGACATGTATAGTAGCCTATTTTGTTTGAGCCCATATTTCTTGTGTTGGTGTGTGTGTGAGCGAGCAAGAGGGAGGGAGAGAGAGAGAAAGTGAGAGAAGGAGAGAGAGAGAGTGGTGTGTGTAAGAGAGAGTAAGAGAGAGAGAGAGAGTTTATTGTCCACGTTCTTGGCTGTATTTCATATTTTATTTTATTTTGAAGAGCACGGCAGGAACGTTGTTATGGTCTGTACACGACTTTAGTGGCTCCATGATTATGCTTGTAAAATAAAAAGAATAGTTTACTATTAGACTTTTGAAAAGGGGGAGGGGCCTGTGTTCACCTGGAGTCAGCTGCTAATGCTAACAGTGGAGCAGCTAGTATTTATCTTCCTCTCAGACATGAAGCACTTGTTTCCTCCTTCAGTGTGTTGACACTCTGATGCCTTCCTGCCCCGGCTGTCTCTAAATTATCACCATTTACATCTTTAAAGCTTCTGTTATATTTCCAAGGCACTTGACTCCACCCCCCTCCCACGCTCCCCTGCATTCACATTTCAAATCATTCCAGCTTCAACAACACTCACACAGTGACCCCTAACAAGCATCTCAGCTGCTTATCCAAGAAGAAGTCCAAACAGGAAGTCCAGATATGCAAATCTGGATTACACAGGTTAAAGCCTGCGCTGGGTTCAATGGTGAAAGGATTTATTAGTTATAATAGCAGAAAAAAGGCGGGCGGGGCTTTTATGGGAGGAGCGGGAGAGCTGGAGGTGCACGTTTACCTCGGAAATTTCCCTTTAATGAGCGGCGCACATTTCATAATTTGTATTATAAAGAGGATCAGCGCTGCGCTCCACACCTCCACACCCTTTATGTTACCACCCTGGCTCTCGGACATGTTTTCAAATCCTCTGGAGCCTGAGGTTTAATATCCGACTTAGCCTGAATATGAGTCCGTTTTACGAGCGGTTGGAAATATTGATAGATTCCTTTTCTCTGTACGACCTTAAAAGAGGAGAGGATGAAAAAATCTGATTAGGCTGAAGAATTAATGCGTGTCAGCGATGGCATTAGTATCTTCTGCCCCTGCCCCTCGTCCTTGCCGGCATCTGTGGTGGAGTGGAAAGCTCATTTTCCACTGGCTCCAAAATGTCAACTGCCGAGTGGCGCGCGTTTGTTTAGGGCTCATTTAATTGGCTTTGAAAAGGTTTCATATTAAAAACGTCTCATTTTCTCACACAATAAAAGAACTGGCTCGTGTTTACAGAGGAAAATGTCAAATCACTGAAGCCCTTTGACTCATATAAGCAAAGAGATATTATATGTTGCTCCATCACAAACCCCCTGGATCAAAGCGTCCATCTTATTTCGATTTCCTTTCATTCATGGCGGCTGACAGAGGCGCTCACTTGCCTCTATGCGCCCCGAACTCACGGCGCCGGTTCCGTGACAGATAACATACACAAGACATTTACATCCCGCACAACTTCATGCATTTCCATAAAGACTCCCTTGTCCTCTCCTCCTTCTGCCTGCCTCTCTATAAAGAGCAGCTCTGTGCCCGACATGGAAACTATGCAGAGATCTAATGAGAGCGAGAGACTCTCCCTCAAAAGGTAGAGAGACAGCATCTGTCCATCAGGACCGGACCGGACCGGACACATTATGTATGACACAGACATTCAGCATGTAGCTTCAGGCTCCAAGGGATCATATACGTCTATATGACTATAGCTATAATGTAAATCCATCAAAGTGACTGCTCTCTAACTTAATCTAATCCAGAGAGAGAGAGAGAGCGAGAGACTTTGTATAAGACGGGTCACTTTGCTCCAGAAATGCTATTTCCTTCTTTAACTTACCAGAACTATTTCAATTCTGACAACAACCGATTCTTAGTGTGTGGCTTTATGCACAGTCAGCATGTTTGTATCATCACTGATTTTATTAAATGCTAACAAATGAGACACGAGTGTGGAATTACAATTTATACTAAATGTGAAAAGTGTCGACACCTTTATTCTCACTCTTAAGTTGACAACCAGTGTCACTTATTTGATTTTTCTGTTTCGTTATTATTTTCGATTTGATTAAACCCAGGTTGCAGATTATAGGCATTTAGCTCATTCTTCTGTCGCCCACTTTAATGGAATATCATGTGGACAGGATCACTGTCAGGGTGAATGATAAGATTTCAAAGCTATCGCATGAAAGTACAAAATATTGGAGATAAATATTCATATGGTAGCAGCTGTAATTTTAGAGGAATGATAAAGTAACAAAGAGGGAGCGTATCGTAAATAACGCTTTTGTTGTAATTGTCGTCTCTGTATTTCCCATGAAACGTCTTTGTTCGTCGTCACTTTTGCCCTTCTAACATGTTTCCGATCTATTTATAGCATCAAATATTCATATGCACTTCTTCTCGGTACCTTTCTCTTTGTTCCTGAACGGTCACTCATCCTCTGACGCCGTTCGATCCGATGAACCCCCGGACCCAACGTTCAACTTTACCATGAGACACAGGGAGGAGAAAGAGTGGATTTCGTGGGAAAGATGGTGGTGGGGGGGGGCATTGGGGGACAATGAGGTTGTAAATGTTGGACAGGAAGGGGTGAGGGAGGGAGGAAGGGAGGGTGAGGGAGGGGTTGTTGTTTTATTCTTACTTGAGGCCGTCGCTCAGTCGCTCGCTCGGTCTCCGGGACCCAATCCACATACGAGGAAGCGCGAGTCTCCAAAATGGCGGCCTGTGAGCCGGACGGGCTGCAGGGTCCTCGCACCACTGTCCGTCTGTCTGCTGACAAGAGGAGGAGGAATAAATAAATGATGCAATGATCCCAGAGGAGGAAGAAATACAAACAGAATACAAGTCATTGGAAGGAGGAGGTTGGTCCAAGTCAAACAAACACCAAGAGATGACTTATAGATTAATTTCTTTGTGGAACAATCATCATGGAAACATTTGTGAATTGTGTTATTGGCATGGGTTCGAGTCCCTTTTGACTTCCTTCTCTGATCACTGCTGTTTGTTATGTGTTGTCATCTTTTTTTTCTCTTTGAGAGTAAAAAGCATGGAGACATATTTATAGTGGTTCTGATGTGTTTACAGCTGAGTGTGTGTGTGTGCATGTGTGTGTGTGTGCTTTTGTGGGACTCTTAAAGTCACATGAGGATCAAGAGATATTTCTCTCAATACATGAGGAAAATTTAAATGCGCACATACATCAGGTACACGTGTACGTAAACACACACACACACACACACACACACAGTTTGATCAATAACTGGACATGAGAGAAATAAAAGGCAGCAACTCATTGATCTTCAGTCTGTCCATCCATCACTTCTCCTGTTTTATAAACATCAAACTCTGACAGTCGTTTCATCACATGCTTTAATAAATGTCTGAGTTCAGAGTCGTCAATCACAACTTATTCAGCAATTCATTAGAATTGAATTTTGTGAATTTGTAAATCTGACTTGAATTATAACGTTTAAAGTTTACAAAATTCAAAATAATATTTTCATGGTCTCTATATTTTATGAGTAGAGGTTATAGAAACACATAACTGTATCTGTGAAATATAAATATGCAAATGTCTCCCTAATTAGCAGTTCAATCACCAATGTCTCTCCTCTCTTGACCACACCCCCCAGTAGCTGCGGGCCGGAGGCGTGGCCGCCAGACCTACAGCCGCTACCAGACCCTGGAGCTGGAGAAGGAGTTCCTCTTCAACCCCTATCTGACCCGGAAACGCCGCATCGAGGTGTCGCACGCGCTGGCGCTGACGGAGCGACAGGTCAAGATCTGGTTCCAGAACCGGAGGATGAAGTGGAAGAAGGAGAACAACAAGGACAAGTTCCCTAGCAGCAAGAGCGAGCAGGAGGCGGTGGAGCGCGAGAGGAGGGAGAAGGACCTGCGGGAGAGCAGTGGGAGTGGAGCGGACGGAGGTGGGGAGGGGGGAGGGGGAGGGGCCTCGGTGGCGGTGGCGGGCACGGCAGGGCCACAGGCCGCCGTGAACGAGGATTGCTGCGAGAAGACGCACAAGCAAATGTAGAGAGGGAAGAAAGAGTGGATTTCAGGGGAGGGGAGGGGGGTGGGGAAGGGGGGTGGGGCGGGGGGCACAGTGAGGTTGTAAATGTTGGGAGAGGAGGGAGGGGTCGATGTTTTATTCTTACTTGAGGCCACTGGACTGCGCCGCCATCTCCAGGATCCAATCCACAACAACGTCTCCAAAATGGCGGCGGCCGTTGAGCTGGACGGACTGCAGGGGCCTTGGGCGCCGCCTCTGGCGACGACTGACGTGACTGTAAAGATTAAAGAATACACAAAGTAAAAAAAAAGGAATAACGTTGATTGGCAGGAGGGGGGAGGGAGGGGTGGATCAAACAATAGCTCTAGTGTTTAAAAACAAACAAAAAATCCTAGCTTCATTTCTTTGTGGAATCGTGGAAACATTTCTATATGGTTAGAAGTTTATCATTAACAACTTTATCTTTGGCAGCTGTATAGTTTTTAAGTTAAAAATGATGACGGTGCACTTTTTACTGTACTTCTCACTTATATGTTGTTGTTGTTGTTGTTATGGTAAATGACTGATGATTGATGACGATGATGACGTAGCAATTAATTAATGAAATTTCCAACAACATGAAACTGCCTATTTATGCCATTCTAGTGGGTGGGGTCTCTTTTTTACACACTCTAAATGTGGATTTAGTTTGTTCTTTAATGATCGATGGTTGTTTGTTTTATGTTCTTTTTTCTCTTTTCCGGGTAAGAAGCATGCGCACAGTGCAGATTATTAAAAAAAATTAAAGAAAATAAAAGAACATTCGTAAAAATAAAAAACAAGGGGAAAAAATGGCAATAAAAATGTTGCTCTCTGCATTTCATGTACAGAGGAGTTCTGCTGTGAATCAGTGAGTCAGTTTAAACATCAGTTCATCTCCTTTTCTCTTCACTTTAACACATTACGTATTCCCCTCCCCTCCCCCCTTCTCCCCCCTCCGGCCCCCTTCTCCCCCCTCCCTCCCACCCACCCCCCTCTCTCTTATACACTTCTGTCAGCACCAGACTGATAAAACCGTTTGGTTCACGAGGCCAAACATTTAAGCCTCGACTCGGAAATCACCGACCCCCCCCACCCATTCACACCCCCCCCCCACACACCCCCCCACACACACACCCACACACACACACACACACACACACACACACACACACACACACACACACACACACATCCTATCCAAACATGGCTGTATTTATGGTCTGCTCCTCCACCTCCACTTACATTACTACAGGCCTGTGTACATTGACGTCCATCATCATCACAGAGACGACCTGAGGTGGGAACGTTTCCATATGGGCACATCAAACACACCCAGTGTGCACGTTTACACACTCTGCATGTTTACACACACACACACACACACACACACACACACACACACACACACACACACACACACACACACACACCTCACTGTTCTGACTGAACCTGGGTTGATTTTACTAACTGGACCGGGTTCAGGACTGGGTTCGGCTCAGTGTGACAGATGCAGATGCTGCTATCTGACAGGTGGCTACATGAGGCCACACCCTCACTGAGGGAGGAGCTTGTTCTACCTTGTCATTATTTTATTCCTGTTGTAATGAACAGATATTTTCAGTAATTGACTTTTCCACAATGGAACCTTGATCAAAGTTGACCATGGGCTAATACATTAGATATCATTAATATGGGACTGTTCTCACCTACGTGTGGACTGGTGGTTCGAAACCGGTCTGGGTTCAGGATCACTTAGCATATGTAAACAAACGTTGCTGGTATTCTTCCATCTGTGAAATGGAAGGTGTCTGTTGGCATTACAGGGCGTCATCGCCACCTACTGTGAGTGTGAATTGACTGGTGCATATAAAAATCCCCTTCAAAATAAAAGCACAGGATTTCATTTCTTAACTTGTTTTCCCTTGAGCCACTGAGAATGCAGTATCAGAGTTCTTTACAGTCCAGTTTACATTCACCCAGTAACAAAACACACATTCATTCTTATCTCTGAGTACATGGGACAATGTGGGGCTCTTGCCGAAGGACACTTTTTCAGTGGGGGTGTTGAACCTCTGACCTTCAGACTAACTCTGCAGCCACAGCTGCTAAATATAAAACTGGCCATTATACATACATTTTGATGCTTTTCAGACAGGACATTATAATCATCAGCGATGCCACTTAAAGGTGCAGTGTGTACGATTTGGTGACATCTAGAGGTGAAGTTACATGTTGGATCCATCAGCTCACGCTCACCCTTCAGAACATGCAGGAGAACCTATGGGAGACTTCAGTTGTCATCTAAGCTCAAAAGATGTTTCCACTCAGGGCTACTGTAAAAAAAAACATGGCGGCCCTATAGGGAGGACTCACTCTTGATGTAAACGCACGTTAAAGGGCTCATTTTAGGGGTAGGGAGAAAAAATGTTACATTTAAGTGATTATAAATTCATGAAAATGTCAGTATGTAATTGTTTTGTAATATTTTTAGAAGTGACATAAATGACCAAAATCGTACTGACTGCACCTTTAAAGTTGTTGCGTCACCTCATGTGGTTTGTTACATGTCTCAAACACAGGATTCGTTATGAGCACCATTGAGACACATGGGCTAGAATGAGATACGAATGCCGTATAAGGGTTAAGGTCAGTTAACCCCTCGGGGGTCAGAGCTGCTCCGTCTGATGCAAACACATTATTACAAGCCAGTTCTGCTGTGAAGTGAAATCTGGCTTTCATGTGAGACGTCGTTGCTCTTTTTCACAGATGACCCCAAACCAGGAGTTTCCATTGAAGTGGCACGGCCCTGGAGCAAGGCAGCAGCACAGCGGGCTGACATAATACTGCTCTTCTACAGGGACGCTGCTGTTAGATCTTCTCTCTTCATATCCATGTCTCTGCACCGTGAACATTCTACACACAACCTCAGTCACATGTTGTTAACATGATGATGAGGGTCGGTAAAGGAGCAGAGCCGAGGATGTACATTCCTCATCACCGCTGGACAGGAACCGAACCACAGCGTTCAGGGAGATTGTATGAGACGAAGAACGTATACAAGTGTGTTGACAGATGAATTCACTTCAAGAGGATGACATCACTGTCCTATGCTTCTCCTCTGAATGTAAACAAACTGATAGTCCGAGATGCACCTGTAGCAATGGCACTTCCTCACAGTCTGTGACCGATACATATTGAAGGTCCAGACTGGAGGATTTGAGTGACACCGCTCTGAAGGAGGGGCTGGAATACAAAACTATACAATTCACTGAATTATGAACTTAGATTTAACTGAGACTCATACAACACAGACGGATGGCTCAAGATCTTCTCTGTCCTCAGAGCTCCGTTTCTGTCATTACCTTGAAATGCAGATCATCTTACTCCACCTGTGCCCCTCCATGCTGCTTCCTGTGAAACTCGACTCAGGTCAGTTGGTGTCAGTGATGTCTGTGGATGGACACTTTGTAATCAACCCTGCAGGTATCTGACATGTTGCGGAGAAGGATGGAGGCTCAGGTGACTCAGGTGTGAAACCACTTTTCAATTGAGAACTGAAGAGTCCGATCCGAATCTGTTCAACACCAACACGTAAGAATCAGCGCTTCCTGAAGGCCTCATTACCATATATTTAGATTTATCAAGCACAATTTAAAAAAGGCTGATTTGGAGTGTGACTTCATTCCCCTGAACGATATAATGACACACAGAGTAAAACCACAACTCAGAGCAGAGACACATTCAATCTGCAACGCCGTCTGCCATTACACTGAAGCCCCGCCCACAAATTTGAAAATCAAATAAACCAGGATGCACATGGCACTGGCCCCAAACTCAAAAGTGGCCTCTTCTGACCACAGTGTGGTATTTATAAATCTTATGTTTCAGGGTTGGGGTTTGGGTTAACCGGATTAAAAAATATTTGGAATGAAATGAGCAAAAAAAATTAATTTATTTAATTTGTAGTAATGAAAATAATAATAATGCTCATAATCATATTTTTTATAATCATTAAGGGAATTTGTCACAAATTCATTCAAGTTTTAACAAAAACAAACTTTCTATTTCTAACCGCCTCACTTCCTACCTGTCAAAAAAAGACTGTACGTTTGTGCGCATGCGCAGTTTCTCTTTGGTCGGCGGCTGGAAACCGAGGTGAGGAGGTGCGTCAGAGTTATGACACGTCATTTGAGATGACAGTCAAGAGACAAGGAGGGTGGAGGGATTGTGCGCGTGCATGCATGCGCGCGTGTGAGGGAGCTCCTAAAACTGTCGGCCTTGGTTGCGCAGCGGCCACTGGTGGCAGCCGAACTATGTCTTCTGTCTGTGCCCCATTCACTGTCAATCAGTGTTTTTACAACCCCCCCTCCATAAAACCATAATTTAGGACTCGTTGAATATTCATGAGGAGGAGGTGTTGTTTTAAGAATCGCTCATCTCTAGGACTGACCGGGGATCAGCTCGGCTCCACGGGCCCAGATAGTTCAGAACCCTTTGTATCTTTGAATCACTGGATCTTTGTGTTATTGTGTCACAAACTATTAACACACTATAAATCAGCAGATGGTTTGATGCTCAGGTTGTAAAAGTGTTTTTTGCCAAAGTAGCGGGATGAACGGACCACAACACACACACACACACACACACACACACACACACACACACACACACACACACACACACACACACACACATTTGTCCAAATAGTTTCTGGAGAAATCAAGTCCCTCCTCATTAGCAGCAGGAGCCTGCAGGCAGTGCTGAGTGTGTGTGTGTGTGTGTGTGTGTGTGTGTGTGTGTGTGTGTGTGTGTGTGCGTGTGTGTGTGTGTCCGCGCGTGTGCGTGTGTACTAATGTTTGCGCTTGCCTCTCATTTGCAAAGTTGTAATGGAAAGGAGTTAAAAAGAAAAACGCTGCATCAAAGAAATGAAAGTGTGTGATTCCTCTCGGTTTACGGTCATAAAGTCAAAATTGTTCTGGGCCTTTGTTTTGGAAACTAAGGCGGGAAAGTCGACAGGGGCTGTAAACTATTGTAAATGTGTAAACAATTAAATGTATCGACAACTATCAAACAGTCAATCATGGATGTGCTGTGACGACAGAATAGTGTTTTGACGAAGTTAAAGGAAATTAAACCAACACAGTTTAGTCCAATATAATTCCAATAATAAAATATGGGAAATGGAAATTAATGAAAAAAATGGAAAATAGAAACTAACACACACACACGCACACACACACACACACACACACACAGTGGAAGGAGAGGGGAACGTAATTCTTCCTTTTGGCACCTCTAATCTCTTCTCTCTCACCCTTCCCTCGTGTGTGTGTGTGTGTGTGTGTGTGTGTGTGTGTGTGTGCCACCGAATTTATAGATTTTAATTTAGATCCAATTGCAGTCCGAGGCGTCGGAGGGTGATTGGGAGGAAAAGGTCCCGGATGTTCAGACCAGCGCGCTCTCGCAGGGACGCGCACAGATGTTTGAGCAGGGCGGCATCTTGTTTTTCATTTGTTCTCCTACACAAGACATACGTCTGAAGACTGGATCTGAGAGTCAGTGTAATAACATCGTAACAGATGAATTCTGACACTTTCATCATTGATCTGGATCATGTATACGTCACTAACATGTCCATATATGGTCACATTTCCTGTGATCCGACGTTTCCTGACAGAACCCAGAAATCCCTTTGAACTCTTCAAACATGTAATATATAACATTGATGCCAACAGCAGCTGGGTTCTGTCCAACTCAACGATATCAGACTGTCAGACTGTATCATGACCTGACGCCTCAAACTCCAGATATACAGTGACATGCATCTAAATATTGATATGGGCTGTTACAGGTGCAGTGTGTAGGATGTAGTGACCTCTAGAGGGGAAGTTGCACGTTGTATCCATCACATCACTGTCCCATTTGAGCACGGAGCCTCCTGTTAAAGCTCGACCATGTTTTCGTAAACACTCTGTGTATCTATAGATAGCACATATACCCACATCTTCATGAATTTCTAATCACCTAAATGTTGTATCATTTTCCATTACTGTATATTTACATGAGGAGCAGCTCCTCTCTCTGGGGGCCGCCATGTTTTTACAGCAGCCCAGAGTGGACGTACTAAACATCTTTAGAGTTCTAATGAGAACTGAAGTCGACCACAGCTTCTCCTCATGTTCAGAAGAGTGAGGGTGAGGTGATGGATACAACATGCAACTTCACCTCTTGGTGTCAACAAATCTTACACACTGCACCTTTAAAATATGAGTATTTGATCAAACCAACATGATTTCATTTTCAGTGTGATCCATTTAAATCAGGGGCGTCAAACATACGGCCCGCGGGCCAGAAACGGCCCATCAGGGGGTCCGATCTGGATGATTTGGTAAAGTTAAAATTTTGATTTCATTTAATTTTCAACGTTACTTTTTAAAACAAAGAGAAAGATCAGGAGTTGTCTTGTTTCCAAGTTGTTATGCTGGGATTTTTTATTGTTTTTCTTGCAACATTCTGCAGGGTCACGACCTCTGTGTCCTGGTCCTTGTGTTGCTGGCATCCAGCTGCAGTAATAAAGCTCTTATCTGTAGTGTCACATCACAGAGTGGACACTGGCTCAAGTGTCTGCCCAGAACCCCCCCCACCCTCCATAAAAAAAAAAATCTTCTTCTTTTTTCAACTCATTTACAGCATGAAAACGAGACAGAGCGGTGCTGTGGGTTTACACTGAGTCAGGAGATTGACTTCGGACGTGAGGAGAAGTGTCTCTTCCTCAGGAGAAGCCGAGGAGAACGAATATATCAGAGGACACCGCAGGCGGACGATCCACTGGGGTTCGACCCCGTGAGGACACAGCTCACGTCCCCGCATCACGCACCAAAACACTGTGGAACCGAGAACCCGCGGGACATTCACAGAGTTCAACCTCCGTCTCTCCATCTGACCTCCCACAGACAAGGGCCGGTCTCTGCAGAGGAAGTGGGCGGAGACGTCTCCGTGTCCCACGGACGACCTCGGAGCAGTGAAACTGTGACCCAGTTTCTCTTCAACCTTGAGGCGCTGCGTGACCTCGTGGAGACGGGAGGTCAGCGTGGTCTCGGTGGTCTGACTCAGCACTGACCGCTGAGGACGTGACACCAGCGACAATTGATTTGTCTTCTCCTCTGTGAATGAGATTAGTGATGCTCGCACTCGTGTCAGCATGTGTGTGTGTGTGTGTGTGTGTGTGCACGTCTGCTGACTGCATTGATTGCCTTCTGCAGCAGGGTTCCTAATGTTAATGGTGAATGAGTGCATCTGTGTTGCAGGTAAACACGTGTCTGCGGAGTAAACAGAGAACAGGCTCAAGCCACAGCATCAGTGAGTAACGACGTGTGAGTGTTTGCTGTCGCTCATGTGGCAGGAGTTTGTCCGGAAGTGAAGGTCTGTCGGGTTCCGTCCACAGAGTCCAGAGGTTCCACAGGACATCGGTGTCATTTTGAACATCACAGGGAGTGATTGATAAATGACAAAAGAAGACTGGTCTATACACTGAGCATTCAAATCTGTTATTCAAGCAAAACCTTTCTTTTGCATTTTTTAAAATTTGATCTGAACATCGAATAACTTGCGAGATTCCTTGACAAATCATTTGAATTTATTTTTATATTTAATATCATATCTGTTTTGTTTCATCCATTACAGAAACCATTGCCATCACAACTTTAACTCCCGATGAATACAGAGAATTTGTGTTTTGTTTTGTTTTGTTTTGTTTTGTTTTGTTTTGTTTTGTTTATTTTGTTTTGTTTTAATAGATTTTATTTCATTTTGTTTCATTTTATTTGATGTGATTTCAATCTTGTGATCTGTGCAGTAAACTGAATGACACTAAAATTCATTAAATCTATTTCTTACATAAGAAAGAATTAAAGCTGCTGTATTCTCTCAAAATATTAAAATCAAGTGGTTGTTTATACAATCAGGGTTCGTGTTGGTTTTCCTGTTCTCGCATAAATAAATAAATGAATACATTTTTTACAATGGTCATAATCCTCACATCCTCATGAAAAACATCATAGATAAAGAGTAATCTCCCCCAGTCACAGTATGATGACGCAATCACCCCCTCATGTTAGTTTCTTGTTGTAAAGCTTAGTAATAAGAGTAAAAAGCTCAATGGAGGTGAAAAATCAAATGATCATTCCTTATTTTTTTCCAAGAAAATGAAACTACAGACTCTAAAAAAGATCGAAGGAAAAATATAAAATAGACAAACACAAGAAATTAGAAAGGACTTCACCAGATTTGGGCTGTAATTGCAAATACAACCACTTGATGGCCACAGACAGGTCAACACCTAATGTTGATACAGGAGAGGCTTACACCGGGTTTACAAGGCAAACTGGATCGATATCAGTACTGTATGAATGCTGGTTTTCAAACACAGGGTCGGTCTTTAATGACTTGGATCCAAAGTGTCACTGCCTCTCCACTGAATATCTGCAGATGTCAGGAAAGTCGCTGTTCACCAGGATCAAACCAGCAAAAGAGAGTCGCCTGATTCAATTGATCTGGACTCCATCCCATAATGTCCAACAGAGCTGCTCAAACATGGTAATTTGATCACATCCACTCCTTCTCCATCTCCCGGTCCTGAAGGAGGAACTGTACTGTCACGAGATGGAATGTTATTGGAGCTGTCAGAGAGAGAAGCAAACAGCTATTCCCTGAGAGGAGTGATGAGGACCGAGCACCTGAGTGAGAGTCTCATCAAACATGCGATTACACCGTCTCCGACTGAACCCACGTCACATCCGTCTCAAGAGCGGAGACATTTTAATATCCTTCCGAAAGAATTTGGCTTTTCTAGGAAATATTACACCGACATTGTTCACTGTTATCAGATTTAGTCTGAAGTGTCATGTGCTGAGAACTAGTCGATGGGATTCAGAGTCAGACTGAGCTTTTCCTGGGATCATTCATAAATTATTGGAAACATTTCCTTCATCACATTTTCTGATTGTCAGGAATTTCTATGTTAATGTTTTTATATTTCATCAACAAAATCATAATTTATCAATCTAGCTGGTAATTTGGCTTTGGGAATATTTTTTAATCATTATTTTTGGTTTAAAAAAATCTAAAAGCCACTATTTTAAAAACATTCATAAATCATTTGAAATCGAGCATTAGGAATATTTGAACATGTAATAAAATGTACCCGGCGAGTTTGACCAGTCGACCACAGAGGTTCGGAAACTTCCACGAACATCGACGAACTGTGACATCAGCAAACATCAATCTGTCGAAGTTTTAAAGTGAAATAACATTAAAGACACTAAAAGACCGTGGAACCGGATGTTCTGTGGACTGCGGACACACCGCAACACAGGTGGAGAGTCTTCCTGTTTCCCAAACCCAGAGACGCGGCGTGGGGAGCGGAGTTAATCTCCCGAAAGGTCCACTGGGTAGGGTTATGACTATTTATTGTTTGTCTGCTTCTGTGGTGACGTCATAGTTCTTTGTGGACTGTTTGACCCACGCAGTCCACTCAGGCTGCAGGTGACTGTCTCTCTTCTGATAACCCACGATTACCTCCACTGCTGTTTTAGAACACCCTCGTGTTGTTTACAAGTCAGAGGTGAGAATCGCTCCTCTTCACCCTGAAGCTCAGCTTCTGTCTCTGTCTGTGGATCCATCACGAACATCACCTGACTTTGGATTGGAGTCCCTTTCAAATTCATGACAACAATGGAAAAAAGCATGTTCTTCACTTATCAAGTCGATTGATGTGGATATGTTCAGCAAATGTATATGAACGATGCGTGTTTGTGGCATTCTTTTTTAATTGTCATTTAATTATTTAAATTTCTTACGTTTTAGAAGCTTCCGCCAAAAAAATACTCTGGATATTCAGTCAAATCAATTGTTAAGGTGAAAACTAGTGCGTCACTTTGTCGTTGTGATAACTCCTCCTTCATGTTGTATTCAAATCTCATGTATGATTCCACGTGGGTGATGGACATTTTGATTCGTTTGTTCTCCTGCACAACAGTTTAATGTCAGAAAAGTAGTAACAGTAACAGTTTGGACAATATATCCTGCGTATCATCCTGTATGAGCTGCGGCCTAAATAATGAAATAACCGGGATATGAATATGCACATAGTTCAATCAGTACAGTTCAATCAAAGGAATAAGACCATGATAGAGCCTAATACTCTGAATGAGACCCCGCACCAAGTGGTGCAGGGCGCTGGTGTGTGTTGTCCCAGGTCCTAATGACTTTATGGCGCAGATGAAGAAAAGGCCGGAAGCTCCAATAAAAGCAGAATAAAAGCCGCCAACGCACAAAGACGCGGGATGAGAGGACGTGTTGGTGCCTCTGCTTCAGTTTGTGTTAATCTTTAACCCGGAACCACGGCGGAGAGGAAGCGGCGGATCCGCGTCTCCTGCGGCAGACGCCGTGTGCTCTGCATGGTAAGGTCATTTGAGGGTGAACCGGGTTTTAAAACCTAGTTTTCAGCCTTTGAATAATTATATAGTCAATACGTCATTATTTAGAACCAGTGATTTTATTTGTTTACACACACACACACCTGTTTGATATTTTGGATCATATATGTACATTTTCATCTTTGGAAACATCTGAACTATTGTCTCATTTATATGATATTTGCATAAAAGATCAAATTTAAACCACATGCAGACATTGGGGTGTTTTGGTTCGTATGCGTAATATTTGATATTTTGGATGCTGTGCGTAAAATGGATCTGTGCGTAAAATGGACCTATCCACATCGTGCGTAAAATTGATATTTCGGGTGCTATGTGTAAAATGGATCTACATATGATCATGAGAGGAATATTTTCTTTTGGGTGCTATGCGTAAAATGGATCTGTGCGTAAAATGGATCCATCCACATTGTGCGTAAAATGGATGTTTACAGGAATTTGATATTTTGGGTGCTATGTGAAAAAAATGGATCTGTGCGTAAAATGGATGCATCCATATTGTGCGTTAAATGGATGTTTTCAGGAATTTGATAGTTTGGATGTTATACGTAAAATGTTTTTGTGGGTAAAAGGGATCTACAAGAATCATCAGAGGAATTTGACATTTTGGGTGTTTTGCGTAAAAATGTATCTATAGGATCATGATTTTGTAACTATATTGTGTGGCTCGATTTATTGTCCTTTAATCAAATGCGTAAAAGTGCGTCATTTGTATCGTTAGTATATTTTGGTCTTTTGGAACATTTGTTAACATTAGATCAATAGTTTGCTTTTTTATTTCTTCAGATGTTAAAATGAGGTGAATTGTTTGGTTTCTTAAATGATGCCGAATCCTCCGATGACCTTTCCAAAACATTCGTTTTGGTCAGAGGAATCGATTCTCACATATGATACGTGAGATCTTCATCTGTAGCATCGAGATATATTTTTTTGTTTGTTTATTTTTGTTTTGGTAAATTAAAAAAATCGAAGAATATAAAGTCTCCCTGCAGCGGCTCCGGCTCTGACCCGCAGGCTGTAAAATAGTGACGCGTTGCCGCATTGCGAAACCATCATTACGCACGAGGGTTGGAGGCCGAGAGCAGACCGGAGACTGTCGGCCTGACTGTTTGTTGTGTCTGAGTTCTCCTTCTTTACATCTGCTACTTCTGCATTTGCTGACAGTTCACTGATCTTTGGGACATGTGGAATTATATTCTCCAGCCTCTTGGTGCAGTGTGTCACAACAGAACCATTTCCACCACATCTGTGTGTTAATGATTTTATATATTACACTGCCACACGTGGACACCGTCACCTCATCAACGCAGAATGTAACATGTTTTTATTTCCCATGCAGAATAATTCCAGAGTGTGAAACCACATTCAGTCTCCTTCTCTTCATGGTGGTGGGATGTGGCTCCAGTGTTGTTGTGACTGTTTGTTCGAAGCTCGTTGTTGTTGTTTGAACCATGAACACAGATGAACATCAGTCAGATGCTTCGAGGATATAGACACGAGTGGATAGATATTAAAGGACGGTTCGTGGTGCGTTTGACTCATGTGGAGCTGTGAGCCTGCTGCGGTTCAGAGGGGCGGCTGAGGTAGAAAATGGCGGCGTGTGGCGTGAGAGAGAGAGGGTGAGAGAGGAGAAGGAGCTCTTGCAATAAATTCCTTGTTGTTTTTATGAAAATTTACAACTTTGCGATAGAAGTTTATGAGCGGGCGCGCGCCGGGATTGGCCAACGGGCGGGTCACGTGGACGCGCTTAACGTGAACATGAACTTTTTATGATTTCCCAAGCGGCTATATTGCTGCTGCTCTCCCTGCTGCTGCTGCTGCTGCTGCTCTCCGCTCCGGCCGCTCCGGATCCAGCTTCGCCCGGGGCTGGATGCGCGCGGCTCCGGATCCCGAGGACCAGAAGCACCCGGTGATAATTCCACGGACGCGATAATGAGAAAGTCTGCATGTGGCTGTGGAACCGGCAGGAGGAGAGACGGTGACAACACCCCCCCCCCTTCCTCTTCTACCTCCTCCTCTTCCTCCTCCTCCTCTTCCTCCTCTTCCTCCTCGCCATGGCTCCATCTGGTCTCGTGCTGCCGCTTTTACGCATAGGGGGGGGGGGGGGGGGGGGGGGGGGGGGGGGGGGGGGGGGGGGGGGGGGGGGGGGGGGGGGGCTGAGATGGTTCCGGTTGCGATGAGGCGAGATCGGACCTGGGACTACCACCCTCCCGTGTGAGCGGGGAGCCCCCCCTCCTTAACTCCTTTAATTTGTCACTTGTCACCAGAGGGAGGTGGTGACGCACTGATGAAGATGACGACGGTGTTTTGACGACTCACTGACAACGGGGGAATGCGCGCACACACATGCACGCGCGCACATGCACCCTCCCCCTCCCCCTCCTCGTCCTCACCTCCTCGCGCCGCCACCCCTTCCATCCAATTACCAGCCATCCATCCGGTGTGAGCACGGTAAGGCTCGCCTCGTCTCGTGCATCCACTCCGGGGGCTGCCCGCCCGGGCCCGCCGCACGCGCAGGACGCCGGAGTGAACCCGCAGGTGCGCGCGGGGCTCGTGACGGATTATCAACACATCACGGTAAGAGCCCGCTCGTGCACGTTTCTCCCCTCTGGCAGCAGCAGCAGCAGCTGCTGCATGCGAGCTGTCCACGCCACGCACCATGAACAGGACAGGAGAAATGTGTGGCTGTGCGTGATGGTGGTGCGGTGCACGGGTGAGCTGTGACTGCGTGATGGATTCACGCGTGAGTGGTGGGATTAGAGAGAGGGAGAGAGAGAGACGTCTGTGTGAGATCCGGGAGATTAGAGCCTCTCTCCTTTTAGTGCTGCAGGATTCAGATGTGATGGTCAGGCTTTGATGCCTTTGATGTGCGGACAGGTGTGTGTGTGTGTGTATGTGTGTGTGTGTGTGTGTGTGTGTGTGTGTGTGTGTGTGTGTGTGGCTGTCTAATCACGAACTCTGATTTCTTTTGAAAGTGTTTACACATTCTGTATCAGATGTGTTCAGGAGAAGTGATTTAGTCTCTAGTGTCATTTGTGTGTGTGTGTGTGTGTGTGTGTGTGTGTGTGTGTGTGTGTGTGTGTGTCTCCTTTTGTGGTCTCGGTGTGTTTTTGTAATTGCTCCACTTCCACATCTCAAGCAGAGGAGCTTCCAGGTCAATTCAGCTGTGTGTGTGTGTGTGTGTGTGTGTGTGTGTGTGTTCAGACACAAGAATGTTTTCTGTCCTGCTTCGTCCTGCCCACTTTTATGACTTAGCTTCCCCTCTCATTTCCTCCCTGCGGCGCACAGCCGGGGTTTTTGCTGTTTGTTGCAAACACACACACACACACACACACACACACACACACACACACACACACACACACACTCCAATGTGTCGCTGTATACACCTATTTGCAGGGAAACCCCTTTCATCCCAGACACGCTGGTTCTTCCTGTACTTGTGAGGACTCTTCATTCAAACATCGGCTGAACTCTTCACCGAAAAAATCCGATATGTCTTCGTGGGGTCGCCTGGGTGGAAGTCTGATGAGTTTTACGACACTGTCGTCGTTTCCCTTTGTTGTCTTCCTGCAGCTTCTCCTCAGATCTTTGTATAAAACTGTCATTGGTGACGTCACT
The DNA here is from genome assembly GCA_016785325.1 of Chascanopsetta lugubris. Taxonomy (NCBI): domain Eukaryota; kingdom Metazoa; phylum Chordata; class Actinopteri; order Pleuronectiformes; family Bothidae; genus Chascanopsetta; species Chascanopsetta lugubris. The sequence continues at coordinate 38,491 of JAFBJT010019704.1, read as the reverse complement.
CAGTAAGAGTATAGAGTTACTCACTGACTACAGAGCGTATCACAACACGGGGATGTGTTGTTGATGCAGTGGTGTACACAGGAGTTTATTTACACGTCTGTTGATGAATTACAAAGTCATTATGAAATCAACAGTATGACAAACGGTGACACATCGTGATGAATTCAATGTTAAAGTCATTATTTTCTTATATGTTGTTTTTTTAAGTATGTCTCTGCAACTATAGAATTTCGTATATACATTTATGCTTATGACAAAATGAATTTGACGACAAATTAGAAAAAACTACTTGATGTTATACTCTACTGGTACTACTATATTATAATCATTAGTACCTGCTATTATTATATTATTATTGTTAATATCATTCAAGGTAAAGTCATGGTTATGCTTCCTTTGTATTTTAATAATAGTATCTATCCATTTTCCGAATATCTCCCACACACAAAGCACATTTTCCTTTCCTTATAATAATTCGACATATATTATAATCATTATTATGACTTATATTATTGTTACTAATATTAGTAGTATATAAGAGTGGTGGTAGTGTTGATAGTTGTGCAACCGTTGACCAGCACTACTGTTGGAGTGGATGGTGCTCATCGACTTGACATACACGTACACGCGTGTCTTTGCCAACGTGGAATTAATGAAAGCAGACTTTTTGATTTGACCTGTTTTTGCAATTTAACATTTGCACACACACACACACACACACACACACACACACACACACACACACACACACACACACACACTGTGGAGGTGATTCCTGACAAACGCTGACACATTCCACAGAATATCACCCACACCTCGGGCTCTTTGCTCTGTTTTCACTCCATTAGAATATGGAACATTGTCTGACCCTCACCACCACGTGGTTTCCTCACACTGATAATGATGGTACCAATCATTTGCATCAGAGAAAAATGTATATACATGTATCATTTCTATTTTCCGTGCTATCTTGTCTGAGTCCTTGGAATATTTTAAAAGTTCAGGAGACAAAGCAACTGTTTTACTCAACCTTGAAACTGCGATTTTGCCGTTGAACTATTTTGTGCATACATATGGATAAATATATGTTTGTCATGTAACTGGCCGTTGACTGTGAGGAGTTACAGATCATTTCTATGATAATAACTATTTTAATGTTAGAAATGTATTTGTGGCACATGTGCCTCCAGAGTCTTAATAATGGGATGATAGAAATTCATCAATTCACATGTTTTCAGTCTAGTAGATAAACAACACGACGTGTCAGTCACAATGTATGGCTTCACTCGTCCAAGGCGTCCTTTGCCCGTGCGTAACGGCACGGGTTTTACGCATTCGTTTTCAGTCACATCAAAAGGCTTGTAAGCTGTCTTTTGTATGAAGCATCGCTCACCTTCTTGTACATGATATCAACATGCTCATCGTTAGAATCACACAGGAGCTCATAGTTTATTAAAGCTTAGATTAAAAACAACGGAAACATCAGATTTACACGTTTAATTTTGGAGACAATCAAAGTAATTTCAAGAGATAATATGTTGTTTCATACAATGCATTCAGCGACTACCAGACCGGAAACATTTCTTTTTTGATCATTCTTTAATTTGTATTATATATGCCAATGAATATAATACCAGTCTTTTGAAATGGCATTGTCTATAATTATGAAATTGTTGTCATATATTTCTGAAGGAGAAATTGTATTTGTGCGTAAAACACTTTATCTGTATAAATATATCACATCTCAGACATGTGCAGTTATTAATGCCAGCCCATCAGGCCGAGGAGCCATAAATCACAATTTCATATTTACAGCCAACATTTGAATTTAGGACCTAAAAATAAAGGAAACTGAGCTGCACAAAGATAAATCACGTGGATGCAGACTCCAGCAGCAGCAGCGGTGCACACATTGACTCCAGCCCGGCGCAGGAGCTGCTGCTCACCGGGTCAGCTCCTCCATGAGACTCCCCCTCAGCTCCGGCGCGCTCCTCCGAAACGCTTTGGTTCCATCTAGCGTCACTACGTGTCACTACAGGCAGCGTGTTTTCACACATGCTCACATCAGACCCCACTCCGTGGTCTTTCCCGTGATGTCATACATAGACTTATAAATACACACATTTGTCCAGAACAACATACAAATATTATTACACAAACATATTTCATTCTGTTTCTGTGTGTGTGTGTGTGTGTGTGTGTGTGTGTGTGTGTGTGTGTGTGTGTTGACAAACTGATGATATGCCTGCGTGTCTTATCGTGGAATGAAAAGAAAGCAGAGCTCTCAGTGACAAGAAGCACAAGTGTGTTTGTATATGTGTGTGTGTGTGTGTGTGGCGCGCACATTTGGGTCCTTTGTCTCGCGTGTTGTCGGTTTCCTTCTGTCTCCCTCTGATGTGGACAGAGAGAGAGACAGATTTGTGGCCTCCCCCTCCCTCTATCTACCCCCCTCTCTCTATCCACCCCCCCTCTATCTTCCCCCCTCTCTCCCCTCACCCCCCCCCCCCCCCCCCTCTCTCCAAGGTTAGGCCTGGCTGCTGTTACACTGTGGGAAATGATGCATGGACACAAAGCACCTAAATGCTGTGCACGCATAGGCGCGTGTGTGGTTTGGCGTTATCCGCTAGTGCGCGTGCGTGCGCGAGTTGTGCCCAAGGAAACAGAAGCTTGGAATGCGAAATGTGGTCGGGGTCGATCCAACACAAGCAACCCGCGGCTCTATTGTGCGCTTGTGTTCGTGCACGCGTGTGTGTGTGTGCGTGTGCATGTGTGTAAACTAATAACTCGTCCTTGCTCTGTGACTTCATCATCTTTACTGGCACTCATCTGCAGATCTGATGCGCCCCCGCCCCCCCCCCCCCCCCCCCCATATATGCACTCAGGTGTGATTGTGCTCGTTTGTGCGTGGAATCATTGGAAAAAGACCCTTGTGGATGGGAGGGGTGGGGGTGGAGTGGGAGTGGGGGGGGGCAGTAATCCACGGTGTTGTGTAAAATTTACGACCCCCAGCATCATCTGACTTTAATCCGGCGTTCAAAATCAACTCCGGTGCATAAAGATCGGATGGAAAATCAATACACCCCCCCCTTGCCGCCGCCCCCCCCCCCTACCCCCGCCCCCCCTCCTTAGCAGCGCCTCGATAAGATTCTCTGAGATTATAATGATGTTACAGTATCAGGAGAAGATTCACCTTTAGTATTATTCAGAGGGTGTGTTTATACTTGTCTGTTATCACCTTCAAAATAAAGTTGATGAAATATACAGTAGAGGTTGTTAAAACAATGAAAGCGCGCGCCAAAGTATCCATATATTTCACTATTTCCTGCAAATACAAAAGAAACAACAACGGTCATATAATAATAATCATAATGCTATGCCGTAATAATTATTGTTGTTGTTTGTATTTTTATTAGTAGTAGTATTATTGTTATTATTTTTTGTTGTTGTTATTGTTATTCTATTAGTAGTAGTATTCTTCTTATTGTTGTTGTTATTGTTATCAGTAGCAGAAGTAGTAGTATTGTAATTAGTATTGTTGTTATTGTTATTTCCATCAGTAGCAGAAGTAGTAGTATTGTTATTAATATTGTTGCTATTGTAATTTGTATACGTAGTATAGTAGTAGTAGTATTGTTACTATTATATACTTGAATTATTTTCAGTAATATCATCTCTCCTGTAATTATCTGTTTGTTTACATTTCAAGTCCTATACCGGAAGTCATATACCGACCTACCGTCGTGCAGCGGTTAACGCGCGTGCACGCCTCTTGCGCGGCTCTCCCCGTGATGCTGCATTCATCCGAACCTTTTAATTTTTAACTCCTTCCCGCGGCGCTGCTGCTGCTGCTGCGTGGGCTCGAGCAGCCCGCGCACCGGCGGTAACAGTCCGGTGAAGTGAACCGGAGCACGAGCTCACGGTCCCGTGAAGGACACAGAGGGGTGACCGGGGCCCAGTTGCGTGAGTGGAAACACGGATACATTCAGACATGAGGCCGGTGGAGGAGGAAAGAACCGGTCAGGCAGTTTCTCTCAGTTTGTTATTAACTTAACACACACTCACACACACACGCGCACACACACACACACACACACACACACACGTACTTTTTAAAACCGAGTTTCCTGTGTAGTGTCCAAAGTATGACTTCTTCATCCCTTTTATTCTAATTCTGTATTTTCATTTATTTGTTCATTCACACAAATTGAGCTATAGTTGTAATTGTAATTTATTTACAATGTTCAGAAATGTAAATACTTAACTCATTAATTCATAAATTTGAGTGCACGAGTTTTGGATTGTCCTTGCAGAGTTTTCAAAGTAATTTCAACACAATTATGAGATATAAAAGTAGGTTTAGGGATGTGTGTGTGT
>JAFBJT010019704.1:22009-30256 GCA_016785325.1 Chascanopsetta lugubris | reverse complement strand
TCTCGCTCTCTCTCTCTCTCTCTCTCTCTCTCTCTCTCTCTCTCTCTCTCTCTCTCTCTCTCCCCCTCGTTCTGTCCCACACTGGCACTCAGCCACCCTGATACCCCCCCACCATCTGTGATAAACTAAGTGATAGCAGCAGCAGCTATAAAACACAACAAATCATAAAGTGCAGCAGGGGAAGAGGCAGCGGCAGGAGGCGCAGGGAGGGAAAACCGTTAGCCGTTAGCCGTTAGCCTGCTCCTCCTCCTCCTCCTCCTCCTCCTCCTCCTCCTCCTCCTCCGTGTTTCGCTCCCTCCTGTCCTCCCCTCGCCTTCTCCTCCTCCTCCTCTTCTTCTCCTCCTCCTCACTCTCGGCTCCTCCACTTTCCTCCCGATGAGCTCCTATTTTGTCAACTCCTCCTTCCCGGTGTCGCTCCCGGGGTCGGGCGGCGGCGGCGGAGGCGGCGGCGGGCAGTCGGCGGACTCGTTCTTGGGTCAGATCCCGCTGTACCCGTCGGGCTACGCCGCGGACCACCCGCTCAGACACTACCCGGGCGCGGCGGCGGCGGCGGCCGTGGCTTACGGCTCGAGCGGCGGCGGGGAGAAATCGTACCCGGCGTCCACCTACTACCAGCAGGCGGGGGTGTACGGCGGGCACCGGGCGGCGGCGGCGGCGGCGGCGGCGGGGGTCGGGGGCGCGTCAGGAGCCTGCGACTATGCCGCTGCAGCGGCGGCGGCCGCGGCCGCGAGTTTCTACCGGGACAAGGATCACGGGTGCAGCCTGGAGGAGCACCAGCTCACCCTGAGCCAGGACGCCGTGCACCGGAAGGTGGAGTGCGGCAAAGGGCTGTTCGGTGACCCGATGGACGACAAGATCTCCGCCCCCATTTACCCCTGGATGCAGCGGATGAACTCCTGCAACGGTCAGTGTCTCCTTCTCCTCCTCTTGTTGCATCTTTTATGATCCCGCCATAAAACTGCTTCCTCCTCATCCCGTTTGTCGACCTGTCAATCAACCGATGCGCTCACTATTTTATTATCCGTCATAAAAGAAGGTTTGTTTGGGTTGAAGCTCCAGTTACTGTTAACGTGACCTGCTGACCACTGCTGCTGCTGCTGCTGCTGCTGCTACTGCTGCTGCTGCTGCTGCTGCTGCTGCTGCTGCTGCTGCACGGCTCACAAAGTTCAGAGAGAGATAGAGAGATAATGGAAGAGAGGGACCGGATGTGTTGAAGGTATAAACAAGGAGCCAATAAAGGAGCGAGATAAACGTCTCACATTTTTCTTCAACTGTCTCTTTGCTCCTGTCAGAAAAAAGGAGCGGGTTCATGTTCATTCGTGATTCCTATTAAAAGTCTAAATGCACCAGCACCCTGAGGGAGTTCCTCTTAAACAGCTCTGACAGCCTCCTCCTCTTATCTTCACCACCACTCTTTATTCCGGACGCAGTGCTTTAGATATTATTACGATCATCGAAGTGAAAGTGCGACGTTTGATTGACGTGTGTCCACAGATCAGAGTCTGATCCACGGAGCCGGCACCGATTGTCTCGTGTGTAAATGTGAAAGAAGAGACAGCAGTGGGAATAAACACGCAGCGCAGGGAGTTAAATGACAGCCGAGGACGTAAATGGCAGCTGGAGACAGAACAGAGCAGTCACAGAACCAACGCTGTCATACAATCTGCTTTTTTAAATTCAATTTATGGAGATTTAGAAGTGAATGCGCGTCCACGCGTGCATGGGCACCGTGCACGTGCAGATCGATGGAGAAAAACTGAAGCTGCTAAACTGACCTGTCGATTTGTTTTCCACCGGGAGCTGAGAGAGGCTGAAAGACATCCCAACACCACTCTTATTATTATTATTATTATTATTATTATTATTATTATTATTATTATTATTATTATTATTTGCCTTTACAATGTTAAGACTGTGTCTCTTTCTCTGTGTGTCTTCACACACAATAATAAAAACCTACAGAAGTCTGTAAACACGCGCCCTGTACGTGTAGATACATATTGTTCCACGCGCTTTGAAATGTATTGACCACGTGTAATCTGATTTAACTAACTTAATTTATATTATAGTATATTAAGAAGCACTCTCGAATATACAGTATTTCCCCAAACGCAGATATACAATTACACAAATGTAATTATACAGCACAGTGTTTTTCATAATATTGCTTTTTCCAACTTAATGCCAATAAATTATAAAATAATGTGAATTTTGAAATCATTGGATAGTGTTGAATGAAACATGCGAATAGAATAGAATATTATAGAATAGTCCACAGTGTTGTTGTTGTTGTTGTTGTTGTTGTTGTTGTTGTTGTGTATCCGACTTAAAGTGTGACCTCACCCCCCCCTCCAGGGACCTTCGGTAGTCCGGGCCGGCGCGGCCGTCAAACCTACACCCGCTACCAGACCCTGGAGCTGGAGAAGGAGTTCCACTTCAACCGATACCTGACACGGCGGCGGCGCATCGAGATCGCGCACGCGCTCTGCCTGACAGAGCGCCAAATCAAGATCTGGTTCCAGAACCGGAGGATGAAGTGGAAGAAGGAGAACAAGCTCATCAACTCCTCCTCCGCTTCCTCCACCTCCTCCTCCTCTTCCTCCTCCACGGTGAACGGTGCGGAGGAGGAGGAGAAAAGGACGGACTGAATGAAGAGGAAGAGGAGGGTGGATGAAGACTGTTCATTAGAAATTACATGGGTGACATTTTTTCTACCTGAGAGGGAAAAGGGAAGAGTTCCTTTGATGTAGATGATGTCACTTCATCATCATCATCATCATCCTCCTCCTCAGACCGTGGATTCATGTGGAGAGAGAGAGAGAGCGAGAGATGGAGGAGGTGATGGTGTGTTTGAAAAACAACAACAACAACAACAACAACAACCCTTGCTGCTCCACAGACTCACAACAACAACTCTTTGTTGCATTCCAAGAAAAAAAGCATCTTCTTATTTAGTTTTGTATTTTATTTTATTGGATGTACTTATATATTATATTTCAGGCACTTGCTGTGAATCTTTAAGACCCCCCCCCCTTCTATAAAAAATATTTCTTATTTTGAAAAGGTGTAAACAAGCCAACACAGAGGTGTGTGCCATCACGTGACCATATTCAAACTGTTGTATAGGGGAAAAGGGATCACTCACCTTGTAGGGTGATGTTCATGTCATTTGTGGGGTGGGGGTGGGATGGGGGTGGGTAATTTAACCTTTCCAGCTGTTTTACTTTTCCAGTATTTGTGAGATGGGGGGGGGGGGGGGTAACCTACTGATGTAATTCTCCAAACTACCTAAAAAAACGACACGTTCAGGAAAAGTGTATATATAGTTTATGGATTTTTACATTGTTTATGTTTGTGTCTTTGTTGAGTAACTGTGTAAATATATATAAACTACCTATGAGACATGCTCAATAAAATGCCAAGAAATTCACATTTTGTAATTATTTTTCAATTTCTGCAACCTCTGCCCTAAGCGCTATTATTTATTCAATATTTAATATCTTATGATTTATTGGCGTTTAACGCACTTACGTCTCTTTGTGCCCGAGACTCGTAAACCTTTCAGCTCCCCTTTGCTCATGGCTGCGAAAGGGCCGCGCATGCACATATTTACGACGCGTGAGGCAAAGCTAGGCCCATGAGAGACAAGGGCCACGGAGAGAGAGAGAGAGAGAGAGAGAGAGAGAGAGAGAGAGAGAAGGGCAGAGGTAGCGAGAGAGTGGGGAAGTGACAAGGTGCGTGAGCCGCCGCCGCTGGATCATCCACTAATTGATGATCAGAGGAGAGAAAGTTGATTTGTGCAGGCCAGACACACACACACACACACACACACACACACACACACACACTCACACACAAACATACACACACACACTTCACCCAGACAAAGTGGACAATGCCCTCATGACCCTTTGAACTCTGTTTGTCCTCTGAGTGACTCTTGAGCTCCGACTTCTACCCTTCTTGTGTGTGTATGTGTGTGTGTGTGTGTGTATGTGTCTGTGTGTATGTGTGTGTGTGTGATCACAAAAAGGACAATTACATAAAAACCTAATGTTATTGAGTCTGTATGAGTTTTTAAAGAGGCCTCTCCTGTTGCATTAGTGTTTGTCATCGAGTTTGTGTGTGCGTGTGTGTGTGTGTGTGTGTGTGTGTGTGTGTGTGCATGTGTGTGTTTTAAAGGTGTGTGCAGATGTAGAACATGGTGCCAGTATAATGTAATATACAGCGGGATTGTGGGTAAATAGCTTGTGTAATGAGAAAATGAAATATTGTGCGTGTGCGAGCAGCAGTATAAGTTCAGCTTTAACCTGCTTTGTTTGGCTGCTCTAACATCCCATAATGATCATGGTTCAGCAGAGCTCAATAACAGTAAATGGTCTTATTGAAATGTTGTGGAAGCTGGTTCCACTGAGGGACTCGGAGGGCTGCGACCCCATGATGTATTTTCACATCCATGTTTCTAACTGTTTGCTTTGTTTAACACTGCAGTGGGCGGAGTCTAAACGCTTCACATCCGTACACAGCTTGACATATGGATATGGATGATGAGTGTGAATCATGATCATATAAGTGATCCTGGATTCAAACCCTGAACCTTCCTCAGAGCCATTGAGCCAACACCTGCCAGTGTTGAACACCTCAGGTAACTGTGAGCTGGTGTTCGGATCACTTCCACTCTCCAAAAATTCAGTGGGGAGGTGGAACTCTAAATATAATGAGGGGAGTTCAGAAGTGTGTGCCAACTGGGTCAGTGCTGCCTCCTGCTGCTGCTGCTGCTGCTGCTGCTGCCCGCCTGCCCCTGCATTCCTGGCACACTTCATGGTGAAGGCCTCTCCAGCCTCATGAAGCTGATTTGAGGGTTAATATCCAAACTCTGAAAAATCCCTTCATACAGTTCAGACCTCATGTGTCTTTTAGAAATTCATTTCATCTGCCAGGTCATTTTGGAATATTAGAGATGATTTCCATTCCATCTGTTTGGTTCTTAGTCATCTGAAAGACTGGACACACACACACACAACACACACACACACACTTCTGAGTGCCAAGTGCATCCATTTGTATCATTTCACCCAAAATCTGGAATTCCTCATGTGTCCCGTGTTCACGCCAGCATGCACGAGGCGTGTTGTGTCGAATGTGTCAGATAGACTGATACAATAACATACACACACACTTAGACACACACACACACTGAAATGCATCCCTGTCTGGAAATCAACAAATCATAAATCAGCACATTTCCATCCACTTTGGACTCAAGGGATTTGGTTTCATCCCTCTGCAGCTGGGAGGGGGGAGATGTGGTGAGGGGGAGCTGGGGTGAGGGAGGGGGCCTATTATTTCAATCACTTTTAAAGTTTTGTCAAAGTTATCAGACACTAAAGTTAATGAAAACTTTGTAACAGACTTTAGAGCAGGAGGAGCAGATACCGCTACACTGTTAAACATCAATTCCTGAATGATTTTGTAGGCTATATTGTTTGTTTATGACGTCACGTCGTATGTATGACGTCATCTTTGTTGAGTTAATGTGGCAGTTGTCTATTACCCCAAATGTATTATTTGGAAAGAGCCTCACAGAGGGTTCATTCTCTCACTTTCCTCTTTCTCTATTTCTGTCTCTTTGATGGCTGCAATAAATTCTGACAGCAGTAGGTGGCGCTCGGAGCTCACCCCGGCACCTCCAGCAGAGAGAGAGAGAGAGAGAGAGAGAGAGAGAGAGAGATAGAGTGTGTGTGTGTGTGTGTGTGTGTGTGTGTGCCTTCCCCTCCCCCCGCCCTCCCCTCCATCATTAGAAACCTCAGAGCATGAATTACCTCCAAAGTCATCGGCGAGAATTTACGACTGGTCAACAAAAGCACGTGACCTCCTCCTCCTCCTCCTCCTCTGCCCCCCCCCCCCCCCCCCCCCCCCCCCCCCCCCCCCCCCCCCCCCCCGCTCACACACACACCGCTCCATCCAACACACACCACCCCACCCCCATATTTGGACGACGCATACACAGCGTAAAACCCAAGTACAGTGCACGACCATAATTCACTAATACGTCATAAATCGTTGAAAGTGTCGCGTTATAACGAGCAGGAGAGAAAATCTAACAAATCACACCGAGACTCTGTGAAACCTCCTAAATGAGCTCTTACTTTGTAAACTCCTTCCCGGGCCGCTTCCCAAACGGACCCGACTATCAGCTGCTGAATTATGGAGCTGGCGGTGGCGGCGGCGGCGGCGGCGGCGGCGCGCTGAGCGGCGGCGGGACGTACCGGGACTCCTCCGCCGCCACCATGCACCACGCGACGGGCTCCTATGGCTACAGCTACAACGGCATGGACCTGACCGTCAGCAACCGGGGAGGCACCGGACCACACTTCGGGGGGGACTCCCGGGGCTTCCAGAGCCCGGAGAGGAGCTTCAGACAGCCGCCCAGCTGCTCCCTGTCCTCCGCGGCAGACTCCCTCCTGTCACCCGCGGGTGGAGACACCAAGCCGGGCGCACGGGGCTCGTCCCCGCGCACGGAGCCTCCAGGAAGCGGTAACCACCTCAGCTCCCCCAACCTGCCCTCCAACTCCTCCGGTGGAGGCTTCACGGAGCTGGACGACGTGTCGCCGGACACCGACGACACCGGCCACGGCTGCAGCTCGACCCCCAGGACCGGACACAAGCAGGAGTGCGGCGGCAGTGGCGGCACGGCGACGGGAGCGGCTGGCGGGAGCGACGCGTCCACGCCACAGATTTTCCCCTGGATGAGAAAACTCCACATTAACCATGGTACATGTTGATCTCGTGTCTCCGTGTCACCCACGTCTCCCACGCTGGGTGACGTGAACAACTGTGTAGTCTGGGCATTTGGACACTGGTGACAGCTGGTTCTGGTGGACCCCTGCGTGGGGAGCCGTGGCTCTAAGAACCTCTTTGTACTGGTTGTTGTTGCTTTGATATGATGTGAATGGCAGGAAGTAACATCATTAGCCACGGTGCGTGGGTTTGTGTCTGCACCTTGCCGAGCCTCTTGTTTCCACTGCGTCAAAATCATATTTGTTCATATTGATCACATGTTGTAATGAGGCATCAAGGTGCTCGCGTCAGTTAAACTGTGGAGTTTCTTCTATTTATGTCCAGTTGAATCCACAGAGTGGACAGAGGAAGTGTTCGGGTTAATCATTCGAATTTAGATCAATTATTAGATTGTTTTCTCGGTGTATCCGTGCGTAATTTGAACTTGTTGAAGCAGGAGACGCCGGATGGTTGTGTCCCCTCCAACTCCCTCTTTTTTATTTTAGAAAATTCCACAAAAAAGTCATAAATCTGTCAGAGGCCGAGGCAGCGGAGTCTAACAGGCTGAGCGGAGGAGGTGGAGGGGGAGAGAAGAAGAAAGAAAGAGAGAGAGGCCGTGGAGGCTTTTGGAAGCGCCTTTGACAAGTGAAGCGTTTTTACGTGTGGGAACTTTATTAGGGAGGTGAAGGAGATGGGGGCACGAGGAGGAGGTGGAGGAGAGGTGGTGTTGGAGAAAACAAGAGAGTGACAGATGAAAGAGGTTTTAAAAAGCTGGTTATTCTGATGGAAAGCTGTGGAATTTGTCCACCGACGCGTCTTTTCACGCACGGATGAGTTGGAGTGTTTCGGTGCGTACTTTTTGCCACCACCTCTGTGTTTCACTCTAAAGCCGTTTATGTCACGTGTGCACATTCTCTCTCTGTCCGCCCCCAAATCCCTCAGATATGACGGGACCCGACGGGAAGCGGGCGCGTACGGCCTACACCCGCTACCAGACCCTGGAACTGGAGAAGGAGTTCCACTTCAACCGATACCTGACGCGGCGGCGGCGCATTGAGATCGCGCACGTGCTCTGCCTGACCGAGCGCCAAATCAAGATCTGGTTCCAGAACCGCAGGATGAAGTGGAAGAAGGACAACAAGCTGAAGAGCATGAGCGTGCTCAGCGGCAGCGGCAGCGCCTTCCAGCCATAAGGAGTAGAAGAGAAATAAAGAATCTAAGAATTGAACCCATCTCCGTGGATCCGGTCACAGTCCTGACCCACGCGCTTCTGAACAAACTAGGAAATGAAGAAAAGAGGAGAAGCTCGTGGATCTGAAGGAGATGAAGAAGAAACAAATTCCACATCAAGATTTAAAAAAAACAACTCTGAGTACTGTAACAACAGGCAGCACTTTGTGTTTGTCCCGCATGTCGAGTCTTTGATGTTTTAGAGCAAAGATTAAAAAAACTGTGGTACCTGCTCTT
>JAFBJT010019704.1:3588-16088 GCA_016785325.1 Chascanopsetta lugubris | reverse complement strand
GATATGGCCTAATTTGATGTGACAATTATTTTTCATTTTATTTGATGCAACATATTTTTTCTAGAACAAAACAAATATGTAAAAAATATATTTATCATTGACTTAAAATATTAAAAATCGAACTGAATTAAATTATGTAGGACATATTGTTCATAAATATCGTCACTTTGTTATGTTTAACATTTATATCAGGATCGTACTAATTACTAAATGAATCACCTATTATATACAACCAATTACATTTTATCTTAAAATATATATATATATTAATATATATATATTTATATATATATATATATATATATAAAATCCCCTCACTGAAAAAATATTAGACATTTAAATAAATCATTAACTTAATCCGATTTTAACATTTAACCCGAACTTTAATAATCTCTCATTGTTTGCTGATTGACACACGCCCTGTGACAACACCCCATCATGTTTAAGTCAACACCTCCGTCACGTGACTTCCACATAGAACCTACAGTAAAGATTGCGTTTGTCAACACAATGGAGCGCTGTGACCCTGAGCTTCAAAGATGTATTTATTTATCTTAACTCTGACTCATGAGAATCTGATAACATTGATAATATGAAGTTTACACAGTAGATGGGCGGGTATGGTTATTTTATTCTTTTTAAATGGACACACATGGTATTGAGTTTGTTCAAATTAATCATTACGATCTCAAATTATGAAGAACAGTTGCTTAATATGTGCAATAATGTAAATAAACAGATGTGTCCTAGTGCACAAATATGTTTCAAAAGAAAAACACTATAATGCAAATCCCATAATAACAGTATATCATTATAACCATTAGAATTGCTGCATTAAATGAGTCGGATTAAAATAATGGCCTTTGAATCATTTCAACACATGACTATTATTTTCAGTATTTTGATCTTCTTCTTTGAGCCGCTGTGTCAGTTATATAAAATATATGAACTTAGACAATAATATCACTTTACAGTAACATGCAGAGAAAATATTTGCATATTTACAAATAATGCGAAATACTCTTATATTGTGACGTCATTGTGATGCTATAGTCCTAGTTAGGGTTATAATCTGCGGCTCGTGGTGACATGCACTCACGCGCGCGCGCGCGCGCGCACACACACACACACACACACACACACACACACACACACACTTGGCCGTGCATTGCATTCCACCTTCAGCCTGCAGCTCCCCCTCTTCGCCACCAGAGCCCGCTTCAGACCAGGAGGACGGTGCATGGAGCCCTGGAGCCTCCTCCCTGCCTGCACGTGCCCCCGGCAGCCCCCTCTTCTCTCCGGGCTGTGTTACCGACGATAACCCGGTGAAGCCCTGGGTCCTCTTTGAACACACAAGTGCCAGAAAGCGTTGCGAGGAGAGAGAGAGAGTGATGGAGAGAGAGAGAGAGAGAGAGAGAGAGAGAGAGAGAGAGAGAGAAGGCAAATATGATGAATTATAAACCCTCTGTTACAGAGATAAAAGTGTCGTTTTAACGAGGAGCCGCTGATGAATGTTCTCCTCTTTATTTCCTCCTCATGGAAACAAGAGGAGCTGCGAGGAGCCAGGAGGGCTCAGGAGAACTGGACTGCAAGTGGACTTTGAGAGGCTCTGCTAGTCCTTCTTAGTCCTGAAGGTGTTGGCGGAGGTGCAGGGGATTTAGGGAGAAGAGGAGGGGGTGCAGGGAGAACAGGAGGAGGTACGGGAGATCCAGGGAGAACAGGAGGTGCACGGGTTGCAGAGAGAACAGGGGGAGGTGCAGGGGGGTGAAGGAGGTGCAGGGAGAAGAGGAGGAGGTGCAGGGAGGTGGTGGTGGTTGTTATCAGGAGAACAGCCGGTCTGGATGTCCCATGCTGGAGGGTTCACAGAGTTGAGGGGTCAAAAGTTCTCTGTCGTGCCTGGGTCCCCCCTGGGCCCCCCCCCCCCCCCTCCACCCCCTTCCTCCCGCTTCCTCCCCTCACCCACTCCACTCTGCACCAATAGCTGTAGGTTAAAGACAGATGGAGGGAGGGAGGGAGTGTGGAGCGTACAGATGAGAGAAATGATAGCAAGAGGCAGAGGAGAGGTGAAGGCCTGACCCTTTCTTCCTGTGGCTGGTAACAAAGGCAGAGCTCCTCCCTCCTGGGGGGGCCCCCGCGGGGAGGGGGGGGTTAAAGAAGTGTAAAGAAAGAGGGGTTGAAGGTGGTGCTGGTGGTGGGAGAGGAGGTATAGGGTGACATGGAGGTGGTTGGGGTGCAGGTGTTTGGCAGCACATGTCCTTCAACACCCTTTACCATTTGTTACATGTATAAATGTTTTGTTTTTCATATTTTGACCTTTGGACTTTTCAGCAGTGAAGTAGAGAATCATTCCATTTTTTTTTACTATATTGAGGTTTTAAACTGTCTGTTGTTGGTCCTTTAAGATAAATAGACAAATGAACTAATAAAGGCAACGACAAGGCCTGTTTGTTTTAATTTGGCCAGTATCATCCAACTTCACCCTCCAGAGAAATCATTGTTTGACCCCCTGAGGACAGATATTGACCTTATCGAGGAGCATGTCGACTCTATAAATATCTATTCAGACATGTCATTTTCAGCCAGGTGACCATTCTACCAATTACATGCAAATACATGTAATTGGTAGAATGGTCATTGGTAGAATACATATTGTGAAGCCTATACAGCTATTTATGTAATGTGATGCTATGTTGAGTTCTTCATTTTGTGTTTGAATGAATCATCTAATCCAGACTATAGAGGCCGCCTGGTTCAGCTGCATGGATGAATGTGACTTTGCTCTTTTTCATGTTCCAGTTAATCCAGTTTCCTTACAGTGTAAATTTGATGATCAAAGGAGTAAGAGGCAGTACGAGTCACTGAAGCCTCGAGCTTTAAAAGACTTGTGAACAAAGCAACATGTCACAATCAGTAATGTTTAGAAATCCTTATAAGTGAGTTTCAGAAAATATTGAAGTCTAACAAGACAGATACAAATGTTATTTAGTTACAAATATTTCAAAAATCTTAGATGTGACTTAAAGGGCCCCGACAAACAAATAATTCACCGTAAAATAACCTCAGTTTAAAGTAATATGCTAAATACTGTATTGTTATATGCAGTGTGGCATCTTCTCACTCAACAAAGATAGAAACATTATACTGTACATCCATGCACATTAACGGCGGTGAGAACTGAAGTGAAAATACTGTTATGTTATTTCAGACTTCCATTGAGGTAACACTGCGCATGCGCCCTGCTAGTCTAGCGTTAAAGCAAAGCACGCCCGGTGGAGTCATTTCTCTCCCGGCTGTTTTCACGACAAAGAGAAAACGAGAGAAATAAGAAGAAGAATGCTTGTGTGTGAGTGTGTGTGTGTGTGTGTGAGAGAGAGAGAGACAGAGAGAGAGAGAGAGACACTCCTCCATATCTGCTGACCATTTTTCTTCAAAGTAATGACTCCAACTCAATTTACTATGACGGAGGGGGGCGGGCGGGGGGGGAATGACAGAAGGAGGGAGAGGGGGTGGAAATGGCTTAAAGAAAGGGTGTGGAAAAGGGAGAGAGGGAGGGAGGAGGAGGAGGAGTGGGTGAGGGAAAGGGCTCGGCTGAGCTCGGGGTGAACTGGAGGTCAGCGCGTCGCTCCAATATGAACATGTCGCGGGGACGCGCGCGCGGGGCGCGACACGCCCGTTCAACAAAGAGTGTGGTGCCAAAGTGGCAGATTAATCTGAAAACTTGACTCCACACACACACACACACACACACACACACACACACACAGACACGGACACACAGAGGGAGACACACACACACGGACACGCAGAGACACGCGCACATGCCTTAAAGAGCCACAGTCTTCTCCACAGTCCTGCTCCTCGGTCTCTCCCCGTCCCCAATCCGTTCCATGAAGCCCCACACCGGGGTGGGTAACACGGGGACCGGCCATGCAGCGGGGGATGGAGCGTGGGGTTTCGTGGGGGTTTCTTGCGTGGGAGCGGTGACGCGTCCGCCTCCGCTCTCCTGTGGATTATTAAAGTTGCAGCACCCGGTCCTTTTCTGATTTTGCACGCGGCGTGTGAGGAGCCGATGCAGTCATCCTCACGCGCTTCACCGGAGACCTGAGGTGTGTGTACGTGCGTGTGCGTGTAAGAGCGAATGAGCGGAAATAGCAAAGATCTTAATTCTTTCTTTCGTTCTCTCTCTCTTTCTTTTTTCAGATGACACGAGGAACCTGTGGAGAGAGAGGGAGAGAGAGAGAGAGAGAGAGAGAGAGAGAGAGAGAGAGATAGGGGTGGGTGGTTTAATGGAGGGAGAATAATAAAAGAAAGGACGCCAAGTGGAGATTTGAAGAAGACGAGAAAGAAAAAAGTCATAATGGAGAGAAGAGAGGGAAGGAAGGAGAGGACGATGAAGAGGAGGAGGAGGAGGAGGAGGAAGACACGCGCTTCGACGAGCTGAGTGAGTAACCCACTCACACACACACACACATCTGCCTGTGGAGCTTTCTCCATTTCCATCTGTGTATATGCTGTGTGTGTGTGTGTGTGTGTGTGTGTGTGTGTGTGTGTGTGTGTGTGTTTGTGTGTCTATTCGCGCGTACGTGCACGCGCAGGCTCATACGGTGTGTAGCAGGTGCTACGGAAGGGAGGGGGTAACCACGTGTTGCCGCAGACCCTCCCTATCTCTCACACACACACACACACACACACACACACTTTGCGATCATTTTATTACTTAATATATGATTTTAATCGTTCATACATATGGTATTTAATGGTTCCAATTGGTTATGCATAATGACGTCACGAGCACTGGAGCACGCGCACTACGAACATGTTAAAGATAGTTTAGAGTAGCATTGTGTAGCCCTGCTCCTTTTTACCATATGCAGCATTTTATAATAATATGATGATTTATATAGATAATTATAAGAACACAAATAATAATAATAAATTTCAAACTTAGTTGTTTTGATAATAATATTGATATTATAGATGATGATGATGATGAACGAATGGAGAAAGGCTTGTTGTGGTCTCAGCAGTGTTGTCATCCAGATGTGTGGCTCTGTTGTTGTTGTTGTTGTTGTTGTTGTTGTTGTTGTTGTTGTTGTTGTTTTGTTGTTGGTGTAACCTCAGCTCCAGTATTTGCTGCAGCCTGTTTTCGTTAGCCTGTTGTTGTTGTTGTTGTTTACATTCCTTTGCTGGTTGTTGATGGGCTGTGTGATTATGAATTTGCTTCTGTGGATTAAAATGTTCCTGGTTCACTGCCTGTCAATCAAATGACAACATGCTACTTACAGAATGTTTTTATGATCAGTCTGTGTGTGGATGTAGGCCTTTACATCTGTCTTTGTTAAAGAGAAATATAAATCATATTCATATATGTATGTAAACAACATACAAACATACGTATACAATCTCTCTCTCTCTCTCTCTCTCTCTCTCTGGTTACTTACTTGGAATAAAGCGTTTATGTTTATTTTCCTTAAGAATTTATTTCATTGGTTTCAATTCAGAATAGTTTGATCATTTTACAATCAATTTAACAATCTAAATTAATTTAGAAATCATTTTATTGGGTTGATTGATTTTGATCCACCATCTTGGTTTTCTTTTTAAATTATAATTGTTATTGTTTTATTTTGAATAGGAACGATTTAGTGGTTATTATGATCTTACAGGACATTTAGCCATTGGACACATATTTTATATTTGCTGCTGCTCTGTTTCTGATCCACGGGTGAAGCCTCCACGCTGCGTGTCCGTCCGCTGCTTTGTGACCTTCATTGGATTTGAATCCCACAAAGAGCAGCTTCAGATGAATAGTTCGGACTCTGTCACTTTACATGACAATAACATGAGATGTATTTTTCAAACTGGACAAAGAAGCAGAGGAACATTTCTCTTCTCCTCCTCCTCCCCGGTGTTTCAGTCCTCTGACACTTCAGCCAGAAAGAGGCCGGTTAACCTCAGTCTGTTCACATTCGTTTTTTCACTGGCTCGTTCATCCGGATCAGAACTGGATTCAAAGAAATGCTCAGACATTTTAATGTGAATAAGAAAAAAAGATGGGGCACATTTTCCTAGCCATTTTATGTGAATGATATTAAATTCAGACATCGAAATAATATTTTTGTAATATTAAATATTTGTGATATAAAATTCTAGTATGGATGATATGCTATATTATGTTATATCACATGATATGTCATAATATGAAAACACATATATATGTATATATATTAGAATTGTTGAGAGTAAAAAAAGCAGACTATTTGACAAAAACAAATACACACCATAAAAGAACCGACTTACTTCCGGTTTGTGTTGGAAAGAGAAGTAGTAGTTGTTGTTGTTTTCTCTTTGACCCAGTGATGTAAACTTGATATTTATTTGACATTATTCACATGTTTATTTCTTTAAAGGGAAAAGAAGTTATTTATCCTTTGCTCCTATTTTATTACCTTTAACTTCACACCGTCCTCCCAAACACAAACAAACAGCATCTCCTCCATGTGTCGATGTTTGAGCTTTCAACGGAAACGAGCCGCAGTAAAAGTCACATGTGTAAATCCAGAGGCGCTGACCCTCTCCTCTCACTGCGGTGTGACGTCATCGCGCTCCACTCTGCAGATGATGTTATAACATGTTGTCTTTGTTGTAATTGTTATCTATAACAGTGGAGAATGTGTTTAATTACAGTAACATGAACTCTGGCAGGTTCAGGCTCAGATTTTAGTTTTTACTTTAGCAGCACATTCCTCTCTGCATAGAGGCATTTGTCTTTTTCTTTTTCTTTTTCTTTTTCTTTTTCTTTTTCTTTTTCTTTTTCTTTCTTTTTCTTTTTCTTTTTCTTTTTCTGTTTTGTTTCTTATCTCGTGCTCATCTCTTCTACCTGTGGCCGGAAACACTGCCCCCTCTTTCCAATGAATGGCTGCTACTGACAACCTTGACAGAGACAAGGGAAGTCAGTCAGACACACACTCACACACACACACACACACACACACACACACACACACACACACACACACACACACACACACACACACACACACACACACACACACACTTGTGCTAGCTAGAAACCTGAGCTACCTGACCTGAGTCAAGGCAGGAGGTCAAGGTGACACAGGTAGGCCCACACCTGCACTATAGAATAGCATAGAATGAATACATGCTGCACCCCCCCCCCCCCCGTCAACTTTCCTCTCCGGGCCCCCCCCCCCCCCCCCCCGCCCCCCGTGATGTATGAGCAACTTCTGTAGGAAACGTAGAACACCCACGGCAGCGAGGCAGTGTCAGTGTCACAAAATCAATGTGGGAGCAGAGACACGTGATACGAGGAATATTTATTATAAGTTGTGTTCACTGATAAAAAGGCTTCAAAACGCCTGATTTCCCCCGTGATATGCATCACTCGTTCAGAGGAGAATAAATACACGGAAGAGGGGAATTTTGTCTGTTTTTTTATTTTTATTTTATACATTTATTGATGAAGAAAGAAAGTTATTTAACAGAATTAGAAAAGTGCAGCACATTTACTAAGCTGAATGGACGTGGATCCATTTCTTTATTGCTCCATCATTCTTCCGTAGCATCAGTCACGAGTGTCCGTGATGGGCCGTGTGTGTCCGTGCCAAGTCATCTGTCTTGTCTCTCGCGTGCCCACCCTGTTAGACCACATCCAGACTTGCTTGGAGCTTCTTTTTATACATTTAAAAAAATAAATCACATCATGTCGCTGTGTTCACAACGTGGATCAAAACGCCGAATATTTAGATTTTTTTTAATTAAAACAGACATTTATTTGTACATATTATTGTAACATAATACAGAACATACATGTTCATCAATAATTACATACATACATACATCAATAATTGTGTCTGAAAACTGAAATGATTTATTTTTAAAGGCCTGTTTTGCATCATAAGGCCTTTTTGCACCTTTCGTTTTATCATTATTATATATTTCATTTTCTTCATTTTTGTCCCAATTTAATTTAAATATAATGTTAATTTAAAGAAGAATTAGAACATCAGAATGTAACTTTATTTCCCGTGGAAATATCTCACTCTGGACCTTGCCGTGGACACCTCCACGGAGCCCCTGTCTTCTATATCTACCCTGTAGATCCGGATTTGTGTACAAATCATTGGAACCATCACAAATTCGATTCTAGGGGGGTATATAGTGGATCTACACGCAGCGGCTGCTCGGGGACCGGGACCAGGAGGAGGTGGAGGCCTTTTATTAATATTCATATTTCTAAATCATTGGGATTCGTTCGTTTAAATAGTGCGTCAGATTGCGTGCGTATATTATTTGTCTTTTGTCCAAATAATAGATATTTATTTTATTTCATACATGCACACCCTCTAAGACATTAGAATAAAGATGTTCAATATCCTCTGTTCCACAGGGAGACTCCTCCCTTTAACCCCATACCTTTAAAAGCTATAGAGTTGTGGCTCCAGTTTGAACTGGATGGAGCTTTTTCTTTTTTTTCTCTCTCTCTTTTAATTTGATTGGGGTTTTTTTCTTTATTGGAGCCCAGGTTGAAAAATGATGCGATTGGCCTGCTGAAACATGGAGGGGAGGGGAGATGGGGGGGGGGGGGTCGATTGAGAGACGGTCAATTTTCTGGAAACAAAGGACACTGATATCTCCATCATCATGTTTCCATGGTGCTGCAGAGTCAGACTGTTTTATTTTATTAATGCATTTTGTTTCAAATCTTTTGGAGCTGAATTTTTGTGATAAGTTGTATTCATCACATCATTTTATTCATAGTATGCTGGTGTGAGCTGCACTAGGTGTTTTCCAAAATTATGACACACAGAGTGTTGGGACTTGAACGTGGACGTGTTTTAAAAACAAGGAGTGTGTATAGGACGTGCAAGGACTGCTGGTGGTGTGTGTGTGCGTGTGCGCGCGCGTGTGTGTGTGTGTAAACTGTAGCCATGCTGAGCACAGATCTGAATTACTATGCAGGAGGAGTGTGCAGGTGTGGAACGTGGGTTAGAATAGAAACTAAACTCAGGTGGAGGGAGACTCATTGTTGATGCCAAGCCCCGCCCCCTGATTCAGAAGGAGCCAGAGGATCCTGAATTAGTTGATGCATTTTCTATCGATCCTAAAACAAGTCAGATTTATCTCTGACACACACACACACACACACACACTCACACACACACACACACACACACACACACACACACACACACAGCGCGCGCGCACGCACACACACACACACACACACTGCTGCTACTGCTGGTGCTGCTGGGTGGCGCCCGACTCAGACTCCCTCTCTCACACTTATATTAGTGATTAAAAAGGAGTGAGGGGGTAAAAGTTTGGTAATCACGTGACACCCCCCCCCCCCCCCCCCCATCTGAACTTCGGTCCACTCTCATGCTCGTGCGCGTTCACGACTGGAACCTTTTTAATTCAGTGCGTCTTTGTTGTTGTTGTGGTTCAGGGTGAGTCGCCTGTAAACGGAGAAGAAAAAAAGGGGGGTCGGGGGGGGGGGGGGGGGGGAGCGGGGGGGGGGGGGTAAGAATGAATACCAACAAACTGAGGCCATTTGATAATGCGCGTGCGCGCGTGGGGCTCCGTCCGTGTGCTGTGCCTCTAATCCTATTTCCTTATCCGGGGTTGGTCCCGGAGGCGCGCCATTGGCCGCGCGCGGTCACGTGGTCTCTTAACTTTGTTCACTTGACAGAAAAGTAGGAGGGTTCAGCGGAACAGGAATAACCGAGTAAAGAGTGAAGGGATGAGATATAAATTAGAGTTATATATTTTCCGTTGAAAGTTCGATTCCCACTAAAAGGCAGATTTAATGGCCATGAGCTCCTATTTGATCAACTCCAACTATGTGGACCCCAAATTCCCCCCGTGTGAGGAGGAGTACCCCCACTCCGACTATCTGCCCCACTCCCCGGACTACTACTCCTCACAGAGGCAGGAGCCCGCCGCCTTCCAGCCGGACCCCCTCTACCACCACCACCAGAACCACCACCAGAACTCGCAGAGCCACCGAACCGAGCCGCCCTTCACGCCGTGCCAGCGCTCGGTGGTGATGTCCCCGCGCGGCCACGTCCTCCCCGCGGCCGGGCTGCAGAGCACTCCCGTCCCGGAGCAGCAGCGCTGCGAGTCGGTGACACCCAGTCCGCCTCCGCCCCGCAGTCAGGGCACCTCCTCCCCGGTGAGCAGCCGCACGGACCCGGTGGTTTACCCGTGGATGAAGAAGGTGCATGTAAACATCGGTGAGTGCTCCCCTTCGCTCCCCCACTCTCCCTCTCTCCCTCTCTTTCTCTCTCTCTCTCTCTCTCTCTCTCTCTCTATCTCTCTATCTCTCTCTCTCTCTCTCTCTCTCCCCCTCGTCGCGCCTTTGTGCCCCGCGTGTCCACCGTCTCAATCTGCGGTGTTTCCCGGTGGATGTGGAAGCAGCGTAGCCCTTGGGTCGGGATTTACAGTCCCGCGTGTTCGTGGGGCCAATATAATTACACCCTCCATAAATTTTTATTAGAGCTCCGCGGCGGGAGGAGCCGTTTGAAGTCCGAGCTCCGGCGCGTCTGCTCGGATCCGTCTCGTGACAAGTCGGAGGAGCCATAAGTCAGATTTGATGCTCCGGTAATTTGATTTTAAGTGGTCAGGTTGTATAAACGGTGTACTTTACTCTGTCGAGCTCTCCTTCCCCACGCGTGGATCCAGGGGAGAGGGAAAGTTTTATGGCAGCTGAAATATTCATGTTTATGGGGGCGGCTGTAAAACACCGAGCTAGGGAGCAGCTCCACGCGCACGGCTCCTCTCGCCTTTTACGCACCGGGATTATCAGAGTTCTGATTCCCGCACCACGACAACAATGACGCTTTTACTCTGTCACCACACCCCACGTCCACTCCACGTGTTTATTTAGTGACAATCATTTTTTAATATTTGGTGCAGCTGCCATGTTTATGGCGTGTAGTAGTATGTTGAATCACCACCGATGGATCGTGCTTGTGTAGCTGCTGTGTATAGCTGCTGCAGACCCCAGCCCCCCCCCCCCCCCCCCCCCATAATCTCAACTACTGGTGTCAGACAATGCAGCCTTGTCTGTTCGTGCCATCCGTGCGTTTTAACCTGAAAACAACAAGACTATTCGCTGCTGCTTGTGTTTTTATACACATGTAAAGCTTCTGTTATCTCGTGCACGTGCAGACGTGTCAGGAAACAGCTGTGTGATAATCCTTCTTCCTTTAAACCCCCCGTCCACGCAGCCGTGGCCTCGATTTGCTCTCAAATCACATTTGGAGCCTCGGCGTCAGTCTGACGGCGCTCGGAGGATTCACGCCATCACAGTGTTTGAGGCAGAGACCGTGGAAGAGCTGGAACAGACCGATCCAAACGCACAATCACTGGTCTGTTGTGGGACAAGCAATCATCGGAGGGTCTTGTAAAGGTTATTACAGGCAGCAGGGGTCCGGTCATGGCTGCCATGGATGAAGCCGTGCGTAAAAGGCGCACAAACACTCCTCTGCCTTTGTTTACTTTGTGTCCCTGTGTGCAATCACGACACAATCCAGTAGAGTGAACATATGCATGCTTTTATTTTGAAGGTGCATGTGTGTTTAACTCTGTAGTGGATGATACAGTCCATCTCCCTCATTCCCTCCCACAGTGAATTCGAACTACACCGGCGGCGAACCCAAGCGGTCCCGGACGGCCTACACCCGTCAGCAGGTCCTGGAGCTGGAGAAGGAGTTTCACTACAACCGATACCTGACGCGCAGGCGCAGGGTGGAGATCGCGCACACGCTGTGTCTGTCCGAGCGCCAAATCAAGATCTGGTTCCAGAACCGGAGGATGAAGTGGAAGAAGGACCACAAACTGCCCAACACCAAGGTTCGGTCCGGGACTAACAACAACAATACGAACTCCCAGGCCCTGAACGGGTCCCAGAGCCGCTCTACAGGACCTCTATAGCCCCACCCCCTGCTCTTTGTCTCACGTGTGTTTCCCCCCAAACGTCGAACCGGCACCACGCTTCTAAAGATACCCCGGAACCAGCACTTTGGACCGGATTACTGCTTTCACGCTGAAGTGGGAGAGAGGGTGGAGGGAGGGAGGGATGGATGTGTTTGCTGCCCCCGTGCTGCTGCTGCTGGTTCACTGTGGTTCTGTGACGTAAGAGGATGGAGGTTCTGATCCAAACAGAAAAGAGAGGGATGAAGGGAGAGAGAGAGAGACAGACAGACAGACAGACAGACAGACGTTTGCTTTCATTCCCTCTCTGCTCCTCTTCCTCTGCTTTTTATATCTCTGTCTTTATGTGTGTGTGTGTGTATGTGTGTGTGTGTGTGTGTGTGTGTGTGTGTGTGTGTGTGTGTGTGTGTGTGTGCGTGTGTGTGTGTTTGGGCTGAAGATGGATCCTCGTTTTCATCTTTAATCATTCCGAACCTGGGCCCCATTTGTCATGTTTACTCTGCGGGTACAAAGCAAAAGGGGTGAACCGCGGCTTTGCCCAT
>JAFBJT010019684.1:0-22669 GCA_016785325.1 Chascanopsetta lugubris | reverse complement strand
TTTGTTTGAAATAATATATTTGGTCATTACTGTGATGAATACATTATTTTAAGTAATTTGCCAGATCTAATGAGCAAGTATTTGATGTGACTATCTTAATATGATTTGGATATACTTTAAAGAGGTACTGTAACTTGACAGGTAATTGGTTGATATTGTTTGACTGATGTTAGTGCTCATATAGTTGAAAAAGCAAGTTCAATAAAGCTCAATACATACTCGGCAAGAACAGAGAACTTTGTTCTTGCTCCCAGGAGCTTAGCCCAGGGAGCAAGAACAAAGTTCTGTTTTTGCGGAGTATGTACTGACCTTAAGTGTGCCACTAGTAAAAGTTATTGTGCTGAGTAAATTGCAAATATTAGCTCATAGTACAGAGGTAGCCTGACTGCTGCATTTTAATAATAGGTTGCTTGAGGCAATACATATCTATCTATCTATCTATCTATCTATCTATCTATCTATCTATCTATCTATCTCTCTCTCTATATATATATATATATATATATATATACACTTTTTTGAAAGCAATTTGATTATTTAAAACATTGATAAATGTCTTACTGAAAATGACTGCAGAATCATATGAATAAGAATACCTTGAGCATTGGTTTTAGTCTCTGAAATCATGTTTTATCATACATTTCCATCCTTAAACCTGCAAGGTCTCATTTGCTGACCCAGTATTACCCTTAATCCCAGGCTGAATATGTCTGAGGCAACACCCTGTATGCCACTGTCTCTGTGCCTCTTACTCTGTTTTTGTTCTCCATCACACTGAAACAGATACACAAATGTAACTCTGCCAACTCTCAAAATTGAATAAGAATGTTTTTCATATTCAATCTAAGTCAAGACGCAGCTTGCTTTGGCTGGTCCTGCATCAGATGATGTAGATTTGCAGTTGCTGTTTTCAGAAAGGGATAATGTGATTTAAAATAGAGTATTCATAATAGCATGTCTGTGAATCTAAAGGTTTATCGTTTTCATTGAAAACGTGCAGCTAGTGTAGTTCTCAGGTTCATGGTGGGCTGCTTTGTAACCAAACAAAGAGGAAGAGAGAGAATTCAATCATGTAAATAGACATTTTACTCTTGGTAAGTAAAGGAGTCATTCCTGAGTCATTTTGCTAATGACAACCTTGTCAGGTTGTGCACAGTAATTTAAATGCTATAATAACATGTTTAGATCATTGTCTGTCATTTGATAACCAGTTTGCGGTGCGTTTCTCTGTTTACTTCGATCTTATTCATAAACATGAGGCTGAAACTGATGGAGAACAAGCTCGGTTTTAAAGTTGAATGTGTTAAAGTAGATTATGAAACTGCGATGTCACAAGAAACAAAACAAAGATGATAAAAAACACACTGCCTTGTAGATATCTAGAAACATTGATTCAACTCAGTGCAAGGCCACTTTTTGGGTGTATGATAAAGAATGTCATGTGTCTTGAATCAACTTAACAGTCAAAATGTTTTGGTATGACTGTTGGCAGCAATGATCAAGCAAAAAATATCCAGTCATTCCAAAAATGTCACAAGTTTGTTTTCTGTGTAGATGATATATGAGTGACTCACGGCTCAATATGACCATTTAAGTACTCTCTTCAAATGTAGTCTCAACAGTGACGACTGCTGTTCAATATTAGGTTATGAAATTCCATAGTTAGTTACTGAATGCAATATAGGTGCCTGACAATAACGTATAAAGTGATTATGCTTGTTTAAAGTAGAAGTTGCTTTTCCTGTTCCATGTCATGGGAGCCCTCTATGTGAAGCAGTGGGTGGTCCCGGCTGCAGAGGACCACTCCCTCGCACCGGTTCCCTCCCCTGCTTTCCCCTCCCTCTGCAAAACAGGAATCCTACCCAACTCCTGGTCCAACCACTCTGCTCAGCCCAGAGGATCAGCCACACTAAAAAAAAAAGTTAAAGTCAACTCAAATCAGAGGAGGGAGGGAGAGGGGTGGAAAACGCCCTGGAAACTTGGTTGATCAAGAAATAGGAAAGGAGTGACAGAATCCTTACAGACTGCAAAGCTGTGAGTGGAAGAAGTGCTCTTGGGCTGGGGAGAAGGGGAGAGGACACGTTTTCCAGGATGCTCAAGCGGGTGTGAGGCTTCCCGAGCGCACAGTCTGCGCACAGGTAAATATGTTCTCTTTTTCCTGAATCAGATGGAAGTGAATATTTTGTTGTTTCTAAACTTTATTACCTAATGT
Organism: Chascanopsetta lugubris; assembly: GCA_016785325.1. NCBI lineage: Eukaryota > Metazoa > Chordata > Actinopteri > Pleuronectiformes > Bothidae > Chascanopsetta > Chascanopsetta lugubris. The sequence continues at coordinate 20,457 of JAFBJT010019684.1, read as the reverse complement.
GCATTGCTCAAAACATTATTGTAATTATAGATATTCACTTGAAATAAGTTTCATCTAAGTATTGCAAAAGTATCAAAGTTGTGATGTCATTCCTGAACTTTTCTTTTTGGGTTTTGAATTGGTTGGGTTTGACTATGAAATAATGTATCAGCGGGAACAGTGGAAAATTACAGTGACTGTTTGTCCTTATTCATGACTCAACCTGGATCCTGTGGTTTTTCCAATAGGGAAGTGATGATCTGTTGTTAAGTGTATGACTAGAAAAGTTGTTGTATTATTGCGTGATAGTTTTTCTATGGTGTTTGGAAGTAGCAGAAATGCTGTGTGGATGTCTTAATCACTGAACAGATCTAGAATAGTGCAGCACATGAGCAGTGGGTGTGTACCCACAGCCACCACATGAATGCAGACTTGACGGGAGTTGCGCACTTCACTTTTTCTTTAACTGCACTCATAGGTTGTTATCCAAGGCACATAAAACTGTATTACTGATGTATTAGAGAGAAAAAAAATGATGTTTGCACGGCTTTAGTCCTTTTTAGATGAAGAGTGTCAATTATGTCATCACTCCCCCTTTGTAGTCATTTGAATATTGTGCAACATGGTTGTCCAATTCTAGTGTTTTGAGCTGGAAAACTAAAAAAAAAAAAAAAACTCTGAAATTCCTCACACTCTAGGTAAAGAGTGAATGGCAGAAGTTCTGATGCAATAGCTTGGTTAATGTGCACTGACAATATCAGCCAGGTGTTTCTCTTATCTGTCCAACGCTTTTTTTGCTTAGACTTTGGGAGAAAGTATAGGTACTTCCCTGTGCGAGCCTGCAGCAACAAACTTGGGTGTGGATTCCTCTCCCTCACCTCACTCCACCCCCTCCTTTTTCTCTCCCTCCCTTCTTGCTTCACTGTCTCCTGAGAGGCACACCCTTCACAGCAAAAAAAAAAAAGTTAAAAAACCCCATACATGCTGCGAAGGGTTGTCACGTCCAACGGTTCTTTGAGTTTTGTGGAGTTTCTTGCAAAACAAAAAACTAATCCCAACCTTTTTATAACCTTTCTATCTGGCTCTATGGAGTGCTGTCATTTGGAGCCATGTCTGTCCCATATCTTGGATGTTGTTTGTCTTTGTGGAATGTGATCTTGATCACAGTTTGTGATCAGTGATCTTGTCCCAAGGTTCTTGATATGTTGTCAGCTTTTGCACCTCCTTTCTAGATTCATGCCACAAAAACTGAAAACTGTACGCTGCCTCAAACGCAGTTTTCCTTTCACGATGACTTATTTTTTGTTGGACGAAGATTTCTCTCTTCTTCTCCTACGTTGGTTCTTTTAACCTGATCTCCTGGCCAGAGTGTGCAGGGGAGGAGAGTGGGGAGAGTAGAAGGAGGGAGGAAGATGGGGGGGTTAGCCAGGGAGTGAGTTTGAGAGGGGGATGGGCGGGGCGGGGGCTACGAGGGGAGTAATGGAATGTAGTGGTTTGGAAAGACAAGCTAATTGAAACCAGGCTTGAGGCGTAGAGGGGGGACTGAAGACTTCACACATTTGCAGAAAGAGTAACTCATTTTATAATATCCAGAAGTTGAGTTATGCCTGACATATTTAAAGTACGAGTGGCATCTGTTGAGGTGTCGTTCAGACTTGGAATTCTTGCAGCCAGGTCTGCGTGATGCTTTCGGTTATATGGAGGAAAGAGCAGATAAAAGTCCACACCTCCTTGGTTGAATCTCACTTTAAAGTCAAGTTTGTCTGCTTGCAGTCGTCTGTCCTGCGCAGCTCCCTCCTGCCACACCCAAATCGGTTTGGAGGAGTGTTATAGAGACTACTTCATGCTCTCATGCTCTGCATGGACTTACTACAATGCACACTACACTCTGAGTGCCCTGTAGCTGTAAATGTCTGGCATTTCTCAAATTGCTCTTGTCAAGGTGATTGATTGCGAAACAGTCTCCTAAAAGAGCCAAATGGTGACATGAGGCCAGAAAGGTCTTTTGGTAGTTAGTCGTCATTTAAGTTATACTATGTCTAGTGTTCCAAGCATTTGAAACGTCTGTGTTATACCTGGTGATAACAAGGCAAGAACTGAGTTACACATGTTGGGACAGGTTTAGAGTTTTACTGCAAAAAAATTGATCCTATATTTCAAGTTTAGAAACTTTCTGACCTGGTTCTTGTTGCTATGTTACCTGGGCTTTGTGTTTGCCAGAAGGGATATTACAGCACATTGTCACATAAATTTTTACTGGATATTTGGAATGTCAGGAAAAGAACACCCTTAGATTTGTATGGGGTTTTATTTAAAACATTGCACAGTCATCATAGCTGTTATTTTGATGTGCCAGTAATGGTCATTTTGTTGCGGTTTCTACCCATGTGACACAATATCTCTACTCACTTATATTCATGCCTTTGTGTGGTAGAAGAGATGAGGAGCAGTGTTACTCAGCCATGTCGGTGAGAAACGGAAAGAAACGGATCGCGAGCACACTTCCTCTCCCATTTCCTCATGGGTTTGTTGAGTGGGTGGTGGGAAGGACGGACAACGTGGAGAGGCAGAGAGGTGAATGCAGAGTGTCGACTGAAAAAGTGGAGCAGTGTGTGATTGCAATCTAACGACATTTATTTAGCTATCATCCTAGTCATCCTCAAGCCCCAGGGGTCTCATTGAAGTGCCATCCTACAGGCTGATTAAATAACACTAGCAAGCTGGCAGATCCTCAACTTAACAAGTGGGGGAAGGTTCATTTTCCTCCAGCTTCAAATAAACATTTAACTGTAGTGTGCGATTTTAGTCTTTCTAGGCTATCCATCCAGCTGCCACTCCCTTCTCATCCATCCACCACTGCTTTGGAATGTTTCAGCCTGTTCTCAGCATGCTCTGAGGAGCAGCTATCATTAGCGCCAGTGGCTTGTTGAGAAATTGTGATTTGAGAGGTGTGATGTGACAGTCATCAGAAGTCACACCCATGCAAATTCATCATACGTAATTGTAGATTCAGTCTTGGTGGGACTTTTAGCAAGCCTGGAGTTTAAATATGGGTGTGAATGATTTCTTTGATAAGGGCCGAACTTTCTCTGGTGCACAGCCAAACATCTGCGCTACAAAACTGTCCAAAAACAATAAGTCTTACATAACCATATCCGTATTGCTCTGCCTAGCATCCGCCCACCAACTGTCTGACCTGTACCCCAACCCCCACAAACACTACTGTGTTGCCCTGCACAAGGAATGACATGCAACATCTGTTACAAAGACTCACTTTGGAATGAGGCGCCCAAAATGTCAGGGCAGCAGGACACGGAATGTAAATTTAGTTTTGCAACTTTGTTTAAGCTTTTTTTATCTGGCAAGATACTCGAGGTCTGCAGTCCCGAGACTCCAATATGTTTTGTGCTAAGCAACCCTTAGCTCCTCTGGCATGGTCTAAATTCTACATATGATCACAGTTCACAACACAATGCATTTTTAGGTTCTTCAGTTTAGGTAGTCTAAATATATGTTCTGCTGCTATGGCATCCATTTAGTCCTCCTCTTAACCTTTTTGCCTCCGGCTCCATGAATGGACTTGCATTTGTCCTTGTTCAAACAGCAGCTGTTGAGGACAGAGACATATCCTAACCCAACTGCCAAACTCAATCGATTTGAAATGTAATCGAAGAGGGATCATTATATCTACAGTTTTGGCTGAACTGCATAGATATCCCCTCCCGTTTTGCCATACATGATGTCTTCATCTTAGTTTTTCTGTCCCTGAGCAGGGGAAAGCAAGTTGTGCCTTTTTTTTCATCCTATTTTTTATGTAGTGGTTTCACAATGCTTTTTGGCTCTGAAACTGCCCATAAGAACTGGTCCAGGATCACTTCTCATTTTAGAATTTCAGTCTCAGCCAAAATGTTTCATTCTTTGTACTATTTCAACTGTCAAATCAGTCAATGTTCACTCAATATGATGTAATGTTGTGGTGGAGCTCTCCGGTGCTCACAGGTAACTGGTTTTGAGACTAACTGTAGGGAAATGAGTGAACTCCCCCTATATCTAAAGCACAGAGAAAAATAATAAACGGTAGTAGAGGAAATTCAAATTGAGACCCTGCTTTTCTGAATATAGAGGGATGCAACAGGGAGCAATGAGTCATAATGGGAACTATGATCTATGAGGTACTTACCACTTCACCCTATGTGCACTGTGCCAGCGTCCTTTTGTGAACTTGAAACTGGATGTATAATTCACCTAGAACTCAAGATATAGTGGAAATGTACTCTCAGCACAACTCATGGTCTTATTTGTGATCGCACAAAAGCAAAAGATGACGGTGTTAGTTGTTTTTTTTTTTTTTATAGGTTTTCCATTTGGTGCACGACTCCTGCCAAAGTCACAATAGTTTAATCAGCATCAGGCTAAGTTGGCGTCAGGGGGCAGGCTTTGGTCTTCTGTAGGACCTGTGGTTTGGTTTAAGGCTATGTGGACTATGAAGTGCAGAAAAGAAATATTTATTTTGACACACATTCCTTCTATATGCGTCACACATGCATGTCTTATCTGCCAGTTTGAGGGAAGAGTGAACCTACGCGAGGCCTGTGCTGTCTCTCTGTCTGTTTGTTGTACTTGCTGCGTCAAACTACAATCCAGAGTTGGTAACAGACTGTCTTCTTTGTTTTGACAACACGGCTGATTTGGTCACTGCTCCTCTACCCCTTTCCCTCTGTGGACTGAGGCCTTTTTATTTGCTCATAATCAAATCTTATCACTCACCAGCACTGCTGTTCTCGATTCACTTACAAGTGAGCTTTAATCATTGTCACACTACTCATGTTCTCTGTTCACAAAATTGGATTTGGCAATCAACCATATAGATTGAGTACAATCATTTTGTTGTGTCCTATTTAAAAATAATCTAAAAAGAGAAGATTTGGGATGCTGTGGATGGAAATAGCCGTCAGATGTAGCATGTTGTTTTTTGCTATAAGCAAATGCTAAGGTAGATCCAACTAAATTGATTATGCTTGTTGTGTCAATACAGAAGATGACCGTCCTAGTATTCATTTATAATATATAATATAAATATCTATCCATCTAATCGGCGTTTGTATCTTGTTTATTTGATCAGAAGCAGGGTGTGAGGGGGTAGTGGACCGACTGTAGAGTGGGCACTTGGGCAGGGTGCAGGGTCGGCAGCATAGACTGAAGCTTGAGTCAAAGTCAGTGAGAAAGAGGACATTTCTTTAGAGTTAGTCAGTGTGGGAGAGGCTCGGCTCCCTTCCAGCTGGCCTGACGGCTCTATCAAGGAATGTGTGTGACTGGAGGCCTGGGTGGGGCCGTGCACTGAGCTGCTCCCTCTGTAAGCACAGTACAGAGGCAGAGATGTGATCCGCCTCACAGACTGTGGTATGGTGTTCCTAGTCTTCACGTCATGTTTTTGTTTCCTTTCTCCACTGGTGGTGACCATGTTTTACCTGACTGTGTGCACGTGTGTGTGTGTGTGTGTGTGTGTGTGTGTGTGTTTGTTTGTGTTCATGTATTGAATACACAAGGTGTGGCAACCTAGTTCTAATCTTTTGAGTGTGTTTACCAAGATTGCCATTGTAAGATTTTTCACTTACTTGTGACTGATTGCTTTAACATAATCCAGACATCTTGATATTGAAGTAAATCCCATAGAACTAATCATCCAAAAATGTTTCACAATTCATCTCATTCTGATTGGTGTAAGCTAGTTCTAACACCCCTGTAACAGATAACCTTGCTCATGTGCCCCCCCACCCCCAGTCTGCCCTGTGCCTAAATGACACCCCAACTTGGTTATCCAATTAATGGTTCTCTGTAACCGGAGTATGTGCTAGAGAGTGTACACAGCTGCTGTGGCACAAGTCTACACAAACATAATGACACCTACATCACTGCTGACTATCTCTGCTTTGTCCCATCCACTTTGGTGTCTGTTAATATCAATACAGTCTTGGGCTGAACTCATTTTCCCTCCACTGCATTATTTGGCATCGTTTTTAAAAGACTGGCTGTTTAATAATTAAAGATAGAGTTCACTATCTCACAACACAATTATTTGGTATAATGTTCAATGCAGTAATGAGCACTTTATGGGGTACAGGGTAGGGGGAGCTTAATGATGGGTTTGGAGAGCCTGTCTAAGAAGAATTTTCTTCCGAGAGACATGTTCTCACCGGTAGATGCTTGTCTGTACACACATCAAGTCTGGTTCTGTTTGTGTTGAGACTGACAAAGAGAGGGCTTTGTTTCACAATATGCCTTTGGGTTGAGGCAACAATCCTTGTAAGATTTTGGGCTTGTTAAAGTGGGTAAGAGTAACATTGACTGCACAATGAAACTATCACTACAACAGTACTAAATTGCTATATTTGCGTTTTCTGCTGTTATGATATAGTAGTGTTTTGCACTTGCCTTGTATCTTAGTCAAGCAAGATAAATACAAGAAAGGCACTCAGATAGAGATTTTAGAAATATTTCCACAAATAATTCATCTATGCCCAGTTATGCTGAGCTAGATCCTGGAGAGTTTATGCATTAGTACTATGTCTGCCTACAATTTATTTTGGAGTCATGCCAATGAAGCACATACGTGTCTTTACTTATGGGGGGTGTTTTTACATAATTACTCTCTAGTGTCAATAGTGCTACTATGGTTGGTTGATTATTAAAGACTGTAAAAGCTCTAGATGGGTGTGGAGAGTTCATTGAGCATATAGAGAATTACAGTTGTTGAGTAGTTGATTGTATACCTTGTGTAACTTAATATCACAGCTCTCAATGCAATTGTCACCTGTATGTGTGCACATTTTAAATATGGTTTGTTATTTGTATGCAGAATTTTGAATGTGTCTACTTTATAATAATCATTTTAATCCAATACATTAAACCATTGATACTAACCTTCAGTATTTTCTATTCAACAGAAGTCAAGAAAAAAGAACCACAGCAGCAGACTAAAGCCCTTGGCATTGCTTGAGCAATCCAAGGTAAGTGTTATGGCTACTTGATTCATACGATTCACACTCTACACACTTCATTTCAATGTTATGTAGTCAGTGTCACCTTAAAAAGCGTTCCATTTATTGTTGTCTGTTGGAATCTTTGTAGCAAAGCCTCCTTTGAACTGGGAAGGTCATGCCACTGTTATCCAGCTGAAAAAGGCCTGCTTTTGGAAACCTGACACTTTTCTGCCTCTGCTCTCTGTGTCTCCTCTTGCACATCTCCCTCCTTTCCCAGTGACCACCTGCTCTGCTCGAATCCCTGTACCCCTCATATGAAACAACCTCACCAGGTCTAGTCTACCATGCCCACACTGCTGTAACAGTTTGTAGTCAGCATCCATGAAAGCGAGCCAAAGATTAGAGAACCTCTGTGGACTAACAAGCCATAAGACAGGCTTATCCAGAAATGCTGTGGTTGCATGCTGGTTTGGGGAGGCTTGTCTTTCCCGCTGTCCCCATTTCCTCTCTAGTTCCACATTGCCAGAACATAATAAAATGATGGCCTCTTTTAACATAATATTCTCCCTGCCATTTTTTCATCATTGTTTTTTCACATTTGTTTTACTTTGTTTGGCCTTTAAATATGTCAGATGACATCTCTAATCAAATTTAAGGACATGTGACCCCAGGAATGTCATTCCCTGACATGAAAGTCAGACAAAACACATCTATATCTAGTCATATCATGTTGGATCATTATTTGGATTTATGTTTTCTCCAAACTAGTTGATGCTACGTTTTGGCATGTTTTGAGCTTGTTTAGCTTGGGGTCACTTGAGACTAAGTTTATGCAAGAATGAAAAAGGAAAATGGGAGTTTCCTGCAAGTCTTTAGGATGCCTCATGGGGCAGATAAAGTCTCTGTGGAGACTTTTCAGTGATGGCCTGAAATGTTCACATCGATTTTTCTGTAACTGCCCCCTGCTCCCTGTAAACATGTAGACTTAGATTCTACTGAGCCATTTCACAACCCTACCCCTTCCCAGCCTGTATTCTTTTTAGCTCACTTTCACTTTTTTTTCCCACAATTTCCTCCTCTTTCCCTCTTCTCCCTCTTCCCCCGCTCCTTCCTTCCCTCCCATAGTGCTGAGAGCCTTGGCCCCGCTCTGCAGTTTGCTGCCAAAAATATGACAAAGCTGTGAGAACAAGGATGGCTCAAATAGTTCACTCCATCGTGGAGAATAGACTGCAGAGAGAGAACTAAATAAATTCATTTAAAAGGTGATTATTAAAGTTGGATTGATAGGAAAAACAGAAGAGGTTTTCATTTTTGTATTTTTTTTATTCATGAGTGAGGAAAGGAAGTGGGTGTGTAAAATGAGCTGCATAGAGATCAATGAGGAATACACTCTTTTGGTTAACTAGGTAGGCTTGGAGCTGTCTGGTTTAGTGTCAGATTGTCTAAATGTGCTTTGATGTATATGTAATTATTGGGTAAACCTGTGGTGTGATGTTGATATTTTAGTATGAGGTCTTAAGAAGATGTATTTCCAGCTTCAGTCAGCTCACATCAAACCACAGATGTAGGTATCTTGCGCAGGAGAACAGGATCAGGCTATAGCTGCATGCGAGTGGTTACCAAGATCATGGTTTCATATAATAGATCCTTGTCTCTGGTAATTCTGTTGGATCTTTCTTTTTGTAATCCCCAGTCTATGAAAGTCATATTTAAAGATAAGGCTTGCTAGAATTTTCTGGAATACCCAACCTTGCAGTAACCGACTTAAATTAATTTTATGTGACCTTGGACAGGTCCAGCAAACTCGGAAGACCAGTTTGCAAATGACACAGCATTCCACACTCTCTGCTTATTTATTCTTTCTCACTGAGCCACTGTTGGACATTTTATCCACTTAATTGCAAAGTCAAAACAAATGATTTGTCATGTTTCAAGTATTATAGTGATTTGGATGTTGTAGGTTGATATATTATTTTGAGATATCCCAATTTAGTTATATTTTCATTGTTACAAACTGGAATGATGAAAGAGCCAGTGGAAGATTTTTGCTGAGTAAGTGATGCACGTCACTGACTCCTTTGAAGCAGCTGCTTGTGTGTATTTACCTTGGGTTCTCCTTCCTAGCAGCCTGTTATCTTGGTAAACAGTTTTGCACATGGAGTGGACAGGGCGCAGATTCATGGCTGGATGAGGCAGTGTCGTCTGAGTTTACAAGATATAGCATCATCACAATCCACATTTCACAAAGGAACTTTTTTTTAACATCTAGATAATGCTCAAGTCATAAACATCAAATGAGTGAGTTACCTCAGTTCGAATGCTAGAAAGGATAGTCTTTTCACGTTGTCTCTGTGCATTTGCAGATTGTCTTTTGGACGTGATTTGCTTTTGGTGTGTGTGTATATTTAGTTTTACAGCACTGACGTTTCAAATTAATGCAGTGCTAAATGACGACCCATTGCTGGCTGGTTGACACAGGTCAGATCACATTATTTATTTAGATGGATGGTCTGTGGAGTTTTGTATTAAATGAACAATGGATTCTTTTCCAGTGATGAGAGTGGGTACCATGTTTGAGGAGACGATTAACACTGATACAATTCAAGTACCGGTACTCCTTCCTTGTTTTGGTAGTTGTGCACTGTGATGCACAAACAAGAAAGGACAATTATACGTGATGATGAGCTGGATTATGGATTATGGTCACTTGTGTATGTAACTGTGTTTGAAAAGAGTTTCTGCATCATGACATAAATACATGATATGCTTTTTCATTGCTCAGTGCCAAGATAAAGGTGATCAACCTTGTGAAAAAGTCAGAAGCACATAAGTCTGAAAGTGATGTTTAACCTTCACTCTGGAGCACAACACGTTTTGTTGAGCATTGTGTGTAAGAACAGCCATCAATATGTGCCTGCTTTGTTGTGAGGCACTGGTTGTAGATTTGAATGCATGTTGACTGGATGGTGCTTTGTTGAAAATGTGGCTGTACATTATGTGTTGTGCATGTCTGCACCTCTATGCGTTTCCCAAAAGCTAGCCAGCTCTAACTATTGTTTTCTGTTCTACTGTTGGGCCGCTTTCCTAAGGATTGGGCTTCTTTCCTAAGGGCAGGGTGTGGCCTGAAAAAAAGATTCCATAGCACATTACACTCAGGAGGGAGTGAGAGAAGGGCTTGGTGTATTTGAGAGTTAGACTACACTGTCCAGCAGGGTTTTAACACCACCTAGTGTTTAAAAATGGTTTTTACAAGCTAGACCTTACTTCAGAGCAGGGTCAGTCAACAATAGAAGATGAGAAACATTTTGTCATAAACCTCACTGTTGTTTTTTGTTTAGGAAAACCAAGGTGGAGTTTGCGGTGCAGCAGGGGTGATATAGCAAAAAGGATACAAAGGTATTTCATGAAATCAAAATACGTTTTTGCATGTTCTATATTTCTCCAGTATACATAGATGCAAATACTTATATTAGTCCCAGCAACTTTTATTTCTTTTTTCAAACATTCTATTATTCATGTTTGCAGATGGCTGAAGAGGAAGAAACCAGGGAAGTGCTCTTTCCAGACTGGGAGGGTCCAGACAAAACTGGCCTGACCATTGAACAGTCAAGTGAAGGAGACATCTTTGTAAAGGAGGTGAAAGGAGAGTCACCTGCTGCAAGATCTGGGAGAGTTTATGAAGGTAGATGTTTTCATTTAAATCAGTGACTCTCATCGAATAGCAAGATGTAAACCAATGTTTAAAGTATCTCCAACTATTCTTACCTGTCCTTTTTGTTTTGCCATTACTTAACACACAGGTGACCAAATTGTGGGAGCCACTATCTACTTTGATAACATGAGCTCAGATGAAACAGCTGAGCTACTAAAGACTTTGAACCGACATAAGGTTGGACTGAAACTACAAAACAAAGACAAATCCCCTCTCTGCTCACCCTTGAGCACACCATGTCGTTCACCGATGGGTACACTGACATGGGAAGGGAAGACCCGATTTGGAGGTTCTAGTCCAGACATCATCCTTGTAAGATATTTTTTGAACCTCTGAGATCATATTTTCTGTTGAGAGTTTACTGAGATAAAAACATGATTCAATAAAAATTATTTCAATATCATGTTTTCTTGTCTTTTACAGGGTGGGGATGAGGAGGACTACAAGAGAATATTCACAAAAAAGATCAAACCAAGGCTGAAGTCTGAGGACCTTGCAGAAGGAGTGGATGTTCGCACAGAGCGGCACAGCAGCACAAGCAGTGATGGAAGCACAGTCACTACCATCACGCGACGCATTACTACCTACACAGTGGATGTGCCAAGTGGCTTAAGTGAGCAACACGAACTTTCAAGTCCGGAGTTCAAGGGGCCAAGGCACGTATCTGGAGATGGCTCTCCGCATTTCAAGATCTCACAGGGCATCCCTTCAGGTAAAGAGGGGGCAGTCGAGGGGGTGTTTGATTCAGGCACCGTCTCTTACACTGGGCCACATGTTGGCTCCACAGAGACACGCTGGAGCAGTGGGGGTGTTAAGACTACAACTATTACAAGAGAGATGGAGAAAGAAAGAGGTACAGGAATTAGATTTAAAGGGCCAAACTTCGGAATAACAGATGTTGGTGAGGGATGTGTTGAGAAAGAAAGTGGTGAGCAAGGAGATGGTAGCATCCAAGTGTCAAAAACGAGCATGACAATACGCGACAGTGCAAACACTGGGAGTAAGCATGTGACAATAGGAGGGTTAGGCAGTCCAGAGGTGATCTCTGCTGATGAAAATGGAGGATCAATTAGTCTGTCTGTGCCAGGAAAAGGTTCTAAAATGACCGTAGGCAGTGTTACCTCAGGATATTCCACAGGCCCAGGCAAAATTTCACTGACAGGTGATGGAGAACTGGCAACAAAAGTAGACTTCAAAGGTCCAGATGTATACATTAAGGGAAAGGAAGCAGATGTCAAAATTCCTCAGGTAAAGATGCCATCATTTGATGTAAAAACTAGAGGAACAAAATTTGACACTGACATAAGAGCCTCTGATATTGATGTCGGAACAGCTGTAGTTGGAATTAAAGGACTCAAAGGTGACATTGAACAGTCTAATGTAAACATTAAAGTCCCAGGATTGGATACTGACACTGAGGGACGCAAAAGTGGATCAATTGGCTTGAAAGCTCCAAAACGTGATGGTGGTGTATCTGTGTCTATACCAAAACTGAAGGGTGACATTGAATCAGCAGTCGATGTAAAACTAAAAGGACCAGAGATGAACATAGCATCCAGTACAGGAACAAAACTGTCAGGGGAGGACATCACACTTGAGAGTCCACAAGTTGAACGAGATGTGGACATCAAAGGCCCAAGTGTGACAACAAAGGGATCAAAATTCAGTGTTTCATTTTCAGGGCCCAATGTCTCGCTGCCAGATCCAAATTTAGACAGCAAAGGTTTGAAAGTCAAAGCTGGTATGGATGCATCCGCAAGGGGAAAACAGGGTGATGTGAAATCTCATGGCATTAGCCTCAGTGCCCCAGAGGTCGAGAATGAAGGACCTGAGGGTGGATTTACAGTCCCTAAAATTGATATGCCGTCCTTTACTGCGACAGGTTCAAAATTTGGAGCAGTCAATGTTAGCCTTCCCAAAGTCAAGGTTGGTATGAACGCCCCTGAAGTTGACATAAAATCAACAGGAGTTGATGGTGAAGGGCCTGATTCCAATTTGAGAGGAGCAACATTCAATGTGCCTTCAGTTGGCAGACCAGACCTCTCCATGCCAGATGTTGATGCTAAACAGAAAGGTCAAAATCTCAAAGGTTATATAGACGTATCATGTTCAAAAGGAGGAGACATAAAAATACCTGATGTTGACATCAAAGGTCCTAAGATTGATATTAAGGGGCCCAAGGGTGAAATTGGAATGCCAAAAATCAAAATGTCATCATTTGATAGTAAAGGTCCAAAATTAGAGGGTATGGATGTTGATTTAAACCTTCCAAAGACAAACATTGATGTGAAAGCACCTGTAGCTGACATAAAAGTTCAAGATGTTGACTATGCGGGCAAAAGTAAATTTAAAATGCCATCAGTCAGCCTGAAGGGTCCAGAAGTAGATGCCTCAGATGTTGACTTATCAATTCCGAAAGCCAGCATCGATGTGAAATGTCCTGAATTTGATGTATCACGTCCTAGGATAGCAGGAGACATCAAGCTGGACGGTACAGATGTCAAGTTAAACCTTCCAAAGTCTGCCATTGACATCAAAGGACCTAATGTTGACATTAAAGCACCACAGATTGACGTAGAAGGCTCTGATACTAAAATTGAAGGACCCAAGATCAATTTACCAATGATGAAGAAACTGAAAGGTCCCCAATTCGAAGGAGATGGGGTGGACATTGCAGGACCAGATGTTAACTTGGAGAGCAAAAATGGAGGATTCAAAATGCCCTCCATTAAAATGCCACAATTCAACCTTAAGGGTCAAAATGTAGAGGTCCAGGACATGGGCATATCCATTCCCAAACCCAACATTGATGTGAAAGTTCCTGGCATGGATGTGTTGGGTCCAAAGATAGCAGCAGACATCAAAACACCAGGTGTGAACGTAAGAGGTCCAGAGGTTGAAATTGAAGGGCCCAAAGGTGAAATGCCAAAAATGCCATCATTTGGTATTAAAGGTTCAAAATTAGATTCTCCAACTGTTGACTTAAACCTCCCAAAGACTAACATTGATGTGAACGTACCTGATGCTGACATTAAGGTTCCTAAGGTCGACATTGAAGGTGCTGATGCAAGATTCAAATTGCCGTCCTTTGGGTTTAAAAGCCCTAATGTTGAAAGGCCAGAAGTTGATATCAGCCTTGCAGGAGCTGACCTGGATATCAAAGGACCAGAGGTTGAGATTGAGAGTCCTAGTGGGAAGATCAAAGGACCCAAATTCAACATGCCAACCGTCTCTGGACCAAAGATCAATATGCCAGATTTGAATCTGAAAGGAACAAATGTTGGTGATGTGAATGTGTCACTTCCAAAGATTGAAGGAGACATGAAAGCACCAAGTGTTGCTGTCAAAGGTCCAGAGATTGATATCAAAGGGCCTAAACTGAAGGGAGAAGTTGATGCATCAGTTCCAAAGATCCAAGGGGACATTAAACTGCCTAAGGTTGATGTTGAGGGCCCAGAAGGAGGATTCAAAATGCCAAAAATTAAAATGCCAACATTTTTTGGAAAGGGGCCAGACATAGATGTCAACCTTCCAACAGCAGACATTGATGTAAAAGCACCTGGTGCAGACATAAAAGGACCTGAAGTTGACATTGAGAGTGGTACTGGTAAGATCAAAGGACCCAAATTCGACATGCCAAGTATTTCAGGACCAAAACTATCTACGCCAGATGGTGCCAATATCCAAGGTCCTGAGATTGACATTGAAGGACCGAAGGGTCGATTTGAAATGCCCAACATCAAAATGCCATCATTTGGCATTAAAGGCCCGAAAGATGTTAACGTAAACCTTCCAAAAGCTAATGTTGATGTCAAAGGTCCTGAAGTTGACGTTGAAGGACCTTCAATAGACACTGAGGGCAAAGGAGGATTCAAAATGCCCAAATTTAAATTACCATCCTTTGGAGCACCAGATGTTGATGTCAGCCTAGCAAAAGGTGGTATTGATATTAAATCTCCTGAATTGGATCTCAAAGGGCTAGAGGTTAACTTGGAGAGTCCCAGTGGAAAGATCAGGGGACCAGAAATCAACATGCCAACTATTTCAGGACCAAAACTCTCCATGCCAGTTGGGGATTTCAATTTGAAAGGTCCTAAACTAGAAGGTGATGTGAATGTGTCACTTCCAAAGATTGAAGGAGACATTAAAGCACCCGCTGTTGCTGTCAAAGGGCCAAAAATTGAAGGTGACATCAAATTGCCTAAAGTTGACGTTGAAGGCCCTGACATCGACATTGAAGGCATTAAAGGAGGATTCAAAATGCCGAAAATGAAATTACCATCTTTTGGCGTTAAAGGGCCTAATGTTGAAAGGCCAGAAGTTGATGTCAGCCTTCCAGGGGCTGAAGTGGACATTAAAGGACCAGAAGTTGAAATTGAGAGTCCTAGTGGAGAGATCAAAGGAACCAAATTCAAAATGCCAACCATCTCAGGGCCTAAGATCAATATGCCAGATATTGGTTTTAATCTGAAGGGGCCAAAAGTTAAAGGTGATGTGGATGTGTCACTTCCTACGATTGAAGGCGACATGAAAGCACCTGCTGTTGCTGTCAAAGGGCCAGAGATTGATATTAAAGGGCCCAAGCTGAAGGGAGATGCTGATGTGTCTGTTCCAAAGATTGAAGGGGACATCAAATTGCCTAAAGTTGACATTGAGGGTGTTGACATTGAAGGCGTTAAAGGAGGATTCAAATTGCCAAAAGTGAAATTACCATCCTTCGGGGTTAAAAGCCCTAATGTTGAAAGGCCAGAAGATGATGTCAGCTTTCCAGGGGCTGAAGTGGACATTAAAGGACCAGAAGTTGAAATTGAGAGTCCTAGTGGAGAGATCAAAGGACCCAAATTCAAGATCCCAACCATCTCAGGACCAAAGATCAGTATGCCAGATATTGGTTTTAATCTGAAAGAGCCGAAAGTTAAAGGTGATGTGGATGTGTCACTTCCAAAGATTGAAGGAGACATGAAAGCACCAGCTGTTGCTGTCAAAGGTCCAGAGGTTGATCTTAAAGGACCCAAGCTGAAGGGACATGTTGATGTGTCTGTTCCAAAGATCGAAGGGGATATCAAAGTACCTAAAGTTGATGTTGAAGGCCCAGAAGGAGGATTCAAAATGCCAAAAATTAAAATGCCATCCTTTGGGGTTAAAAGCCCTAATGTTGAAAGGCCAGAAGTTGATGTTAGCCTTCCAGGGGCTGAAGTGGACATTAAAGGACCGGAAGTTGAAATTGAGAGTCCTAGTGGAGAGATCAAAGGACCCAAATTAAAAATGCCAGCCATCTCAGGGCCAAAGATCAATATGCCAGATATCGGTTTTAATCTGAAGGGGCCGAAAGTTAAAGGTGATGTGGATGTGTCACTTCCAAAGATTGATGGAGACATGAAAGCACCTGCTGTTGCTGTCAAAGGTCCAGAGATTGATATTAAAGGTCCCAAACTGAAGGGAGAACTTGATGTGTCTGTTCCAAAGATTGAAGGGGATATCAAAGTACCTAAAGTTGATGTTGAAGGCCCAGAAGGAGGATTCAAAATGCCAAAAATTAAAATGCCATCCTTTGGGGTTAAAAGCCCTAATGTTGAAATGCCAGAAGTTGATGTCAGCCATCCAAGGGGTGAAGTGGGCATTAAAGGACCAGAAATTGAATTTGAGAGTCCTAGTGGAGAGATCAAAGGACCCAAATTCAAAATCCCAACCATCTCAGGACCAAAGATCAATATGCCAGATATTGGTTTTAATCTGAAAGGACCGGAAGTTAAAGGTGATGTGGATGTGTCACTTCCAAAGATTGAAGGAGACATGAAAGCACCAGCTGTTGCTGTCAGAGGTCCAGAGATTGATGTTAAAGGACCCAGACTGAAAGGAGATGTTGATGTGTCTGTTCCAAAGATTGAAGGGGATATCAAAGTACCTAAAGTTGATGTTGAAGGCCCAGAAGGAGGATTCAAAATGCCAAAAATTAAAATGCCATCCTTTGGGGTTAAAAGCCCTAATGTTGAAGGAACAGAAGTTGATGTCAGCCTTACAGGGACTGAAGTGGATCTCAAAGGGCCAGAGGTTGACTTGGACATTCCCAGTGGAAAGATCAAGGGACCAAAGTTCAAAATGCCAACCATCTCAGGACCAAAGATAAATATGCCAGATTTAGATTTTCATATGAAAGGGCAGAAAGTTAAAGGTGAGGTTGATGTGTCACTTCCAACGATCGAAGGCGACATGAAAGTACCAGCTGTTGCTGTCAAAGGGCCAGAGATTGATATTAAAGGGCCCAAACTGAAGGGAGATGTTGACGTCTCTGTTCCCAAAATTGAAGGTGACATCAAATTGCCGAAAGTTGACATTGAAGGCCCTGACGTCGACATTGAAGGCCTTAAAGGAGGATTCAAAATGCCAAAAATGAAATTTCCATCCTTTGGGATTAAAGGCCCTAATGTTGAAAGGCCAGAAGTTGATGTTAGCCTTCCAGGGGCTGAAGTGGACATTAAAGGACCGGAAGTTGAAATTGAGAGTCCTAGTGGAGAGATCAAAGGACCCAAATTAAAAATGCCAGCCATCTCAGGGCCAAAGATCAATATGCCAGATATCGGTTTTAATCTGAAGGGGCCGAAAGTTAAAGGTGATGTGGATGTGTCACTTCCAAAGATTGATGGAGACATGAAAGCACCTGCTGTTGCTGTCAAAGGTCCAGAGATTGATATTAAAGGTCCCAAACTGAAGGGAGAACTTGATGTGTCTGTTCCAAAGATTGAAGGGGATATCAAAGTACCTAAAGTTGATGTTGAGGGCCCAGAAGGAGGATTCAAAATGCCAAAAATTAAAATGCCATCCTTTGGGGTTAAAGGCCCTAATGTTGAAATGCCAGAAGTTGATGTCAGCCTTCCAGGAGCTGAAGTGGACATTAAAGGACCAGAGGTTGAAATTGAGTGTCCTAGTGGAAAGATCAAAGGACCCAAATTCAAAATGCCAATCATCTCAGGACCAAAGATCAATATGCCAGATATTGGTTTTAATCTGAAAGGACCGGAAGTTAAAGGTGATGTGGATTTGTCACTTCCAGAGATTGAAGGAGACATGAAAGCACCAGCTGTTGCTGTCAGAGGTCCAGAGATTGATATTCAAGGACCCAAACTGAAAGGAGAACTTGATGTGTCTGTTCCAAAGATTAAGGGGGATATCAAAGTACCTAAAGTTGATGTTGAGGGCCCAGAAGGAGGATTCAAAATGCCAAAAATTAAAATGCCATCCTTTGGGGTTAAAGGCCCTGATGTTGAAATGCCAGAAGTTGATGTCAGCCTTCCAGGAGCTGAAGTGGACATTAAAGGACCAGAGGTTGAAATTGAGAGTCCTAGTGGAAAGATCAAAGGACCCAAATTCAAAATGCCAACCATCTCAGGACCAAAGATCAATATGCCAGATATTGGTTTTAATCTGAAAGGACCGGAAGTTAAAGGTGATGTGGATTTGTCACTTCCAAAGATTGAAGGAGACATGAAAGCACCTGCTGTTGCTGTCAGAGGTCCAGAGATTGATATTCAAGGACCCAAACTGAAAGGAGAACTTGATGTGTCTGTTCCAAAGATTGAGGGGGATATCAAAGTACCTAAAGTTGATGTTGAGGGCCCAGAAGGAGGATTCAAAATGCCAAAAATTAAAATGCCAACATTTGTTGGCAAAGGGACAGACATTGATGTAAAAGTACCTGAAGTGGACATAAAAGGACCAGCGGTTGACATTGAGAGTCCTAGTGGTAAGATCAAAGGACCCAGCTTTAACATGCCAAGTATTTCAGGACCAAAACTGTCAATGCCAGATGTGGATTTTAACGTGAAAGGTGCCACATTCAAAGGGGATATGGGTGTGTCCGTTCCAAACATTGAAGGTGACATTAAGGCACCTGGTGCTGAACTCAAAGGACCGAATGTAACAGTTGATACTCCAGAGATTGGGACCAAGAAAACAAAGTTCAAAATGCCAAAGTTTGGATTTAAAGGACCGAAAATTAAGGCTCCAGAGACTGATATCAAGTCTCCAAAAATACCACAAGGGGAAATAAGCATAAAGGGAAAGACAAGTAGCACTGAAGGACTTGATGTTGACCTGGGATTGACTGGTCAAAAAATCAAGGGTCCCAAATTCAAGTTGCCAAAATTTGGTTTCAAAGGCCCAAAGGCAGTATTGCCAGAGGGTGATGTTAACCTTCCAGAAGCCGATATTGATATTAAAGGCCCCGAATTAGATGTCAAAGGAGCAGAGGTTGACTTTGAGAGTCCTAGCGGTCAGATTAAAGGACCAAAAATCAAAATGCCAACAGTCTCGGGAACAAAAATCAACATGCCAGATGTTGCTTTCAATTTAAAGGGGCCAAAACTTAAAGGTGACGTCAATGTGTCACTTCCAAAGATCGAAGGAGACATAAAAGCACCTGGTGTTGATATCAAAGATCCAGAGTTTGCCATTGAAGGACCCAAAGGTGGAATTGACATGCCAAAAATAAAAATGCCATCATTTGGCTTTAAAGGTCCAAAACTTGAGACACCAGAAATTGATGTAAATCTTCCAAAAGCTAATATTGACATCAATGCACCAGAGGTTGACATTAAAGGACCAGAAATAGAAATTGAAGGTCCTGATGCAAAACTGAAAGGACACAAGTTCAAACTGCCAACACTGTCCGGACCCAGTCTTCCAGAATGGGATCTCAGTCTGAAAGGACCCAAAATAAAGGGAGATGTTGATGTTGATGTACCAAAGATTGAAGGTGACCTCAAAGGTCCCAAGATCGACATTCATGGACCAGAATTTGACATAGATGGACACAAAGGAGGATTTAAAATGCCGAAATTCAAAATCCCAACGATTGGTGGGAAAGGTCCAAAGATTGAAGGTCCAGATGTTGACCTAAGCCTTCCAAAAGCGGACATTGATATTAAAGCACCTGAAGTGGACGTTGACATTGAGGGTCCTAGTGGGAAGTTCAAAGGACCCAAATTCAACATGCCAAGCATTACAGGACCAAAACTGTCCATGCCAGATGTGGATTTCCATCTCAAAGGTCCCAAATTAAAAGGTGATATGGACATGTCAGCCCCAAAAGTTGAAGGAGATGTTGATATCAAAGGTCCAGGGATTGACATCGAAGGACCTCAGGGTGGATTTGAAATGCCCAAAATCAAAATGCCATCATTTGGCTTCAAAGGTCCAAAAATAGAGACTCCAGAAATTGATGTAAACCTTCCAAAAGCTAAACTTGACATCAACGCTCCGGGTGTTGACATTAAAGGTCCAGAATTAGAAATTGAAGGTCCTGATGCAAAACTGAAAGGATCCAAGTTCAAACTGCCAACACTGTCCGGACCCAGTCTTCCAGAATGGGACCTCAGTCTGAAAGGACCCAAAATAAAGGGAGATGTTGATGTTGATATACCAAAGATTGAAGGTGACCTCAAAGGTCCCAAGATCGATATTCAAGGACCAGAAGTTGACCTAGACGGACACAAAGGAGGATTTAAAATGCCGAAATTTAAAATGCCAATAATTGGTGGGAAAGGTCCAAAGATTGAAGGGCCAGATGTTGACCTAAGCCTTCCAAAAGCGGACATTGACATTAAAGCACCTGAGGATATTGATATTAAAGCACCTGAAGTGGACGTCGACATTGAGAGTCCTAGTGGGAAGTTCAAAGGACCCAAATTCAACATGCCAACCATTACAGGACCAAAACTGTCCATGCCAGATGTGGATCTCCATCTCAAAGGTCCCAAAATCAAAGGTGATGTGGACATGTCAGCGCCA
>JAFBJT010019671.1:34124-62042 GCA_016785325.1 Chascanopsetta lugubris | reverse complement strand
TTACTGATTATAAAGTTATGTTGTTTTCACATCCTTTTGAGTTTCTTGATGAATTGGTGTTTGGAGTTATTGTTACTGAAATTGAGATGATATAGCCAATACATAAATATGTGGCCCATAACATTTTATTCAATAATTTAATCAAATGATATCAACGGGTCTTTTGTTTGGCCCCTTTGTAATGATCTGGTTTTCTCACTGCCCCCCCCCCCCCGCCCCCCGGAACAATAACTGCTCACCCCTGGTGTCCATAAAGCGCGTTTTTCCTGTTGACATGTTCTATTTCTCTTCCACATATCTGTCAAACAGCCAAAGACGTCCTCATATGTGACTTTTCCAAAAGAATCAGCCAATGAGAGAAACTTACCACCTCCTCCTGTGCCGCCCCCTGGTGTCAAACCAGTGCGTGGACCACCAGACAGAGCTGCCAGTCAAGGTGCCTGCACTGCAAATACACACAGAATACAAACAGCTGTTTGTGCCTTTTAATGAGTTGCGCACTGAAATGATACTGAGATTGTTTCTCCTGGTCTGCGCCTGCTGACTTCCATTGGACTTATTTCACTCGAGCATCGTTAGGTCCTCTTCGGTTTTGCTCATTTGTTCTTCTGGCATGAATGACAACTGAAGTCTGACATAGGCATGCTCAGAGGGGTGAAGGTGAGGGGATGGATACAATATGTAGATCCACCTCTAGATGTCACCAAATCTTACACACTGCACCTTTAAATGATGGTTTAGAGGCTAAAAGGTTTTCATTTCCAGGACATTTTGTCTTTGTTTGTCTAAAGAAGTGGAGACTGATGCTTAGAAATATGACTCTATACATTTCAAAGACAAAGCATATCTATTACCAGTCATATGTAATCATTTGGTGTTGTTGTTTTTTTGTTTGTTGTTGTTTGTTTTCTCACATGTTGTTCAGGTGAAGAAGGGCTGAGACCTCAGGCCCCTGTGAAACCACAGAGAAACAGAAAGGCCGTATCCTGTGACGCAGGTACAACTCGGTCTCTGCCATCAACAGGCACATGTGTGAATAACACTTGTGTTTCTATGTTGTATGTACAATGTTGTCATGTGAATCTAACTGTTACTCTGTGTTTTCTGTCCTCACCGGATTCAGGCACTGACAGGGAAAGTCCTAATAATGTTGAGAAGCCCCCAAATCGGAAACCCCCCATGAAAAAACCTAGACTCCCCCAAAACAGAAATAAGTCACTGGACTTGTCTGGTACATGTCTGTTTTTATTTATATGTCCGTGTGTGTGCCTGTGTGTGTGTGTGCCTGTGTGTGTGTGTGTGTGTGTGTGTGTGCCTGTGTGTGTGTGTGCCTGTGTGTGTGTGTGTGTGTGTGTGTGTGTGTGTGCGTGCGCATGCATGTGGATGTTACAGCTTGAGTCATGTAGTAAACAGACATTGGGTGTTGTGGCATTTAATCATTAAATGATCTCTATAATGGATTAAAACCACCATTGCATTGCACCAATGCGTTTCATTGTAAACATAGAAACTCCATTTAGGTCAAAGGTGCAGTTTGTAAAAATTCAATTTCAGTCAGTCATATCGAGAGAAGTAGAATTACAAAACAATTACATCGACATTATATAGACATTTTTCCAAATGTATAATCACCCCAATGTATGACTTGCTTTTTACACAACCCTTAAATGAGCCCTGTGTGTATTTGCACCAGGGGTACAGAGTGGGTCCACCCTGTGGGTGCGGCCATGTTTTTAAAACGGCTCAGAGTGGACACACTTAACATCTTTTGAGCATTAAAAGATGTTTAGAAGACCATAGGTTCTCATTGCGTGCTTTAATGGGGGGGGGGGGGGGGGGGGGGGGGGGGGGAGAGAGGATGTAAACCATAAAACATCAGTCACTCGCCTCTGTTGAAACACTGGGGTTGGGGGGTGTAGGGGGGGTTGGGGGGGGGGGGGGGGGGGGGGGGGGGGGGGGGGGGGGGGGGGGGGGGGGGTGAGGTAATGGATACAGTATGCAACTTCACCAGTAGATGTCACCAGATCTTGCACACTGCACCTTTAATACTGTCATTGATAGGGTCTGTATTTGTTCTCTCCCACTTCACAGACAGTATCAATTCTGCACCCGGTCACAGCGAGCTGTTGTGACGCCAGTGAGCAATTCGCCTGCCGCTGTCCAGCCGAACACGTTGCCATGACAACCGTGGAGCATTTCACACACCGAGGAAACAGAGCGTCTGAGGAGGGGGGAGGAGGGGGAGGAGGGGGAGAGAGGATGTAAACCATAAAACATCAGTCACTCGCCTCTGTTGAAACACTCTTTATTCCGTCACGCCAGTTCCAGCTTCACTCTGACGTGTTCCCGTCTTTGATCCCTCCCATATGACGACCTGTTTTTTGTGGCTACAGTATTTTCACAGTATTCGCTTCTTTAGAAAACTCAAATGGTCATTGTCTTTCGTGTGGGTGGACAGTGAGCCAAAACATTGTGGCTTTGCTAGACATGTGTATGGAAAAAAAAAAAAAGAAACTGTCTTTATTAGAATGTGATTTCTTAAACCTCGCAATGCATTTTTGAACTACCGATACAGTCGATCACCTCAGTTGGCACTTGAAAACCAGTGGCTTCTTAACAAGTGAAACATGATGAGGATTTATATCTAGATTTGCTTTCTGGAACTGAAAGGTAATATATTTTATAGTAAAAAAATAAAATAAAATTATGTATAAGCTCCCTCACTGTATGAATAAAATACAAATGGAAAAACAGCAGCGCCTCTTATTGTTGTTTTCTCACAAACGAGTATTAAAAAAAAAAAGGTTGTTCTCTTGGAGAATGGGGAAATAACCTTTTAAAAATGTACCATAGGTACATCTACATCAGGAGTGGGTCCTCCCTTTGGGGGCCGCCATCTTTTTACAATAACCCACACTGGATGGAGAAAACATCTTTTGAGCTTTAATGACAACTGAAGTCTACCATAGGTTCTCCTGCGCGCTCAGATGGGAAAGGTGACGTGATGGATGGAACATGCATCCGCACCTGATCTTACTCACTGTACCTTGCACAACGTACTTTTATTTCAATTTCAGGTCATATGTTTTGATTGATCTCATGTTTACACACTTCCCGTACATCATATGTGCAAGCAAGATGCCCATAGATATATAAAGGCCCAATAGTAAAGTAAACTATTTGTACCATTGATTTGATTAAACACTCGAGAAAACATCAGTATGAATATTTTACATTGAATTTGTATAATATATATTATATATTTGTATATTAAAAATAATCACAGTTCATCACAGGCCATCTTCTATCAATCAAACAAGTTCACCCATCTAACCAAGTCCATGATGACACCAGAACACACCCCCCCCCCCCCCCCCCCCCCCCCAACCCCAAAAACCCCCCCCCCCCCCCCCCCCCAAGTGGGCATAGCAACCACACATATTCACATGGCAAAGAATGTGCTAAACAGCAGGGGGCGACTGATCCCCACAAATAAGACAGCCACCGGGCTTCACACACACATGTACCTACACACAGTTCGTGTGGAGCAGCAGCTTTGCAGGTTGTCATTAGCAACCGTGTCGTGACCTTTTCTCCAAAGATGCTGTAATGACTCAGACACGAGCTCGAGTAAAGCGAGGGGAAGGGAAGGGAAGGGAAGGGAAGGGAAGGGAAGGGAAGCTCGGCAGTTTGCAGAAAACCAAAGAGAGGCTGTTTTCTACCAAGTCAGTGACTATTAATGAGCCGACAGCCTCGAGGGAAACACTACAGAGGCTTTTCACTTTACTCAGAGTAATTGCTGTGATCACCAAAAATGTCATATCTTAGAAAAAACATCTCTACCACAAACCTCGACCCCCCCCCCCCCCCCCCCCCCCCCCCCCCCCCCCCCACAAGCCCCCTCTCCCCCCCCCCCCGATGGTACTTTGTCTATAAACTGATGTAATGAATCGCTCCGTTTTTATATCACGATGAATTAATGGCAGCATTTTTCCCAAATAAGAGATGATTTAATATCCAGTCGCTGTCGACCAAGTCGCATCCTGAGGCCCTTTAACTTCTCGGGATGTGATTTATGCTGTGATTAGAGGTCGAGCATTGGCAGGCTTTGCAACAATGACTTCATAACAGCACAGTGAAATATAACCTCGGTATCAGGTTTGAACCTCGACTCCCACTCTTCCTTCCAATCTAATGTGAAATCTGCACCAGCGAGTCCTCTCATGTTGTAATATCCCTCTGAAATGAATGTGCCCACTGCCGCTGATGATCGGTGAGGAGAAGCTGCAGGAAATGGAGACGTTCAGCATTTCGAATCAACTGTATAAAAAATGTAGATGAAAATGTGCTTTAAAGGTGCAGTGTGTACGATTTGCTGGTTGCCAGTTGCATGTGGTATCCGTCGCCTCACCCTCACCCTTCTGAACGTGCAGGAGAAACTGTGGGAGACTTCAGCTGTCATTAAAACTCAAAAGATGTTTAGTACGTCCACTCTGGGCTACTGTGAAAACATGGCAGCCTCCGCAGAGAGGACCCACTCTTCATGTAAATATATATTAATGGGCTTATTTAAGAAAGTCATAGGGGGAAAAAAAGTTAGGTTCTAAGTTCTAAGATTCTAAGTTCATGAAAATGTCGGCATTGAATCGTTTTTGTCATATTTTTAGAACTTATAAGAAATGACAGAAATCATACACACTGCGCCTTTAATTCTGTGCCCAATTCAAAGACAGTTTCAGAAATGTATTTTGACTCGAAAATTAGTTTGGGACCTTATTGGACAAACAGCGAGAACATGACCTTTGACCCCAGGTCAAATGTCCAATGTCCTCATTGTACATGGACACCTTACATGAATACAAAAACAGAAAAAAAAGCAGAATACAGATACATTAGAATTTTCAAAAATGTTTTTAGATGATCAAATAAATTGTAACTCTCCGTACATTCAATTTATTCGATCATTTCTTAGATCCTGGAAAAGGTCATGAGAGATCGAGTGTTCCACACCTCAGTAAGACTTTAAAACTAAAAGGTGAAGTTGGGCGGTGAAATGAAAGTTTATCGACACTTGAAATCTGAACGGACACACGTGACACCGAGTTCAACCCTCGGTTTGGCCAGAATGCAACGTATTTCTGTGCAGCTGATGTAAAGACGCATCGCATCACAAAGGGAGCGCCCAAACACATCCCACTCTTCTCATCATTCGTCTGCTGTTACCAAGCAACATGATGGCATAAAGGCCGAGGGAAGAGAGGGAGCTGGGGAGAGAACATGTGTGGGTAGACGAGAAAGACGTGTGAAAATACAGAGGGTGCAGGCAGTCCAGAGAAATGCACACGGCTGCACGATCAGATATAAATAGTCATGAAAACCCCTCCCTCCAGGTTCAAAGGTGCAGTGTGTAAGATTTGGTGACCTCTAGAGGTGAGGTTGCATGTTGTATCCGTCACCTCAACCTCCCCCTTCTGAGCGTGCAGGAGACCCGCATGTAAACATACATCAGTGGATTCATTGAAGGGTGATAGGAACGAAAATTATACATTGAGGTGATTATGAATTCATTTTTGGAATATTTTTTACACACTACACCTTTAAATCACCTTTGTCATCCTAAGTGAGGCTGTTTGTTGTCGCCCCCTGCGCCTTCATCATGTTCTGTCTATGGACAAGCTGTGAATGTGTGTTTGGATGTGGCCCCTCGCTGTGACCCCTCGCCGTGGCCCCTCGCCGTGGCCCCTCGCCGTGGCCCCTCGCCGTGGCCCCTCGCCGTGGCCCCTCGCTGTGGCCCCTCGCTGTGGCCCTGCACGATCTGACAGGTGCAGAGGCAGTTCCATGGGAAATGACTCATCAAAGTAGACAATGGATTGATGCAGCGTAATTTAATGCAATTACAACCGTTGTCTACAAAGGGTCATAAGTGAGCTGCTCGGCAAAGGTTGCTATGGGAACCTCCGCGCTGATCGGTGACAGGGACCACCGGCTTCAGAGTCACCCAGTGGTCCGACTGCACGTTGGTCCCACTGAGTGAGTCAAGCAGCAACGTGTGAAGCTGATCTGAAGAATAGAAGAGTAAACAGCTGGATGCAGCCACGTCTTAAAGGTGCAGTGTGTAAATTGAGTCCGATTGTTTCCATTCCTAGTGACAAAAATGGAAGATAAGATGTTGATATTTTTTTTTATCTAATTTCTATGGACATCTGAAGTCGACCGTAGGTTCTCCTGCATGCTCGGAAAGGGTGAAGGTGAGGTGATGGATACAACATGCAGCTCCGCCTCGAGATATCACCAAATCGTACACACGGCACCTTTAATAAAGCTGGTATCGGTGCTCTCCAGGCTTGCTGGAGAACAGGTGAGCTGGTTAGTACTCAGCTGCAATGGGCGACTGCACCACAAGATGACACTAACTCATATACAGTGTATCCTTAGAAAAGGTTAAGGTTATTTATTACTCACTTAGAGAGTCACTAGAGTGACTTTAAGTGGCTTTGCTCCCAATTCAAATGTCATTTTGTGTCTTTGCATTTTGTGTCCTTATTCCGAATGTGTTCCAATTTTGTGTTGTTTTAAAGGTGCAGTGTCAGAGACTTTGGTCAATTTTCGACATTTATCTGTAGAAATAGAATTACGAATTCTACACATGATGCATTTTTTGTGTTTGTATAAATCACCTAAATGTATGACTTACTTTTCACATCACCCTAAAAAGAGGCATGAATCAACAAATTCAGTGTCATCTCTCCATCTGGGAGAGGAGCCAAAGTATCGACTACTTTAATCCCTTCATCCCTCTCCTCCTCCTCCTCCTCCTCCTCCTCCTCCTCCTCCTCCTCCTCTTCCTCCTCCCCCTCTTCCTCCTCCTCCTCCTCCTCCTCCTCCCCTCCTCCTCCTCCTCCTCCTCCCCCCCCTCCTCCTCCTCTTCCTCCTCCTCCTCCTCCGCCTCCCCGCTGACCAACATCCGTGTGGCTCTGTCTGCTGCCGCCCCATGATTTTATATCTCTGCTCATCTCTTTGTTTGCTTGTTTTAAGATTAAAGTCGTCTAATACTTGACAGGTCTTTGCACGTGTCAGCAGTGCTGCTGTTAATGCCGTTAGTCCTCCAGCAGATTTTCCAAGATTTGATGCTATAACATGTGCAGAGGAGTAGTTTCTTTGAAGATACATTGACCCTAAACCGAGCCCAACAACCCAAACTTACATTGCACAAAGAAGTGCAACAATAAGAAAATAAAAAGATCAAATGAAATAAATAGAGTAGGAAAGGAATATAAAACAATCATATAAAACTAGCTTATCTAAATAGAATTGAATGAAATAGAAATAATAATGTAAAATAAGACTATATGAGATAATGATTGCAAGATACTATGACTATAAATACATGAAAAGCATGGGGGGAATTTCCCATCATGCACTTTGAATGAGCACAGAGACTGAGCGCTCTTGCCCGCAAATTCTCACCCCTGCCACAAACGGCCCCCCCCCCCCCCCATTACATTTAACCCATAAAACCACATGCGCCATCTTAAACAATTTTCGACTGTTTTTCCAGCTTTGCTGCTGTTGGTGAACGAGACGAAGCCAAGACGGTGACGAGGACACTGGCATCCCGAGTCTCAAGCCACGACTTGTAACATCTATGTAACATCTATTGCACGTCTGTCCGTCCTGGGAGTGGATCCCTCACCTGTGACTCTCCCTAAGGTTTCTACCTTTTCTTTTTTCTCCCTGTTAAAAGGGTTTTTCCCCTCCGGTAGTTTTGCTGAGGGTCTAAGGACAGAGGATGTCCCCCACCCTGTGAAGCCCTGTGAGACAAACTGTGATTTGTAAAGGTGAGTTGATTTAATACCACTACTACTACTACTACTACAACTACTTATAATAATAATAGTGTGGTAGTTCTCTATCAGTGGACTGACAGTTATGGCTGATAATTTGCACATTTACTCATAACAATGCATTATCATTAACCCTTTGATGATGATGATGATAATAATAATAATAATAATAATGATGATGATGATGATGATGATGATGATGATGATAACCACTGATTACTTTGGTTAAACCATTTACCTAGAATAATATCTGGAGTCAGGTTGTTTAATCTCCCCCTCTGCCATAAATGAAATGACATGATCGCCCTGTGCACGGATCTTACATGTGACGTCGACATGGACAGTTGAGTCCAGGCGGATGGGTGAGGTAATAGCAAGGGTACTGACAGATTATGTCTACATTACAGACAGTTTATGTAGCCACGGGTATCTGTTAATCTGACACTAGTTTCAGGAGGCGAATTAGCACTAATCCCATGACTAGCCTAATAAGTCCACTCACAGTGAGACCCCTCATGTGGACAACGTGAGTAAACACACTCACACACACAAACAACTCACCCCATCAGTTTTGCAGTAGTCTGGGAGGACACAGACATTTTGAATGTGTAATCCTGTCACAACACTGAGTCAAAGATGTATCGCAGTGCACATGGGCAGTTTGAAGCTCCACTCGTGAAGTGATGGATTAGGTGCCCGTAACAACAACACTGAGATTAAAGGGACAGCTCAGGGGAGTTCGCTCCTCCACAGTTCAGTCACACGTACTGCACACAGCCACAACAGTCTCCGTCTCCTGTGAGCCCATGGGTCTTTGTTTTTCCTGTGAATGAACATGGAGATCAATCAGAAGCCAGACAAGTCAGGGGACTGTAGCATTTGAGTTACTGTCGACCATCTCATTCCAATACAATACGGTCAAAAGACTTTAAAGGGGCAGTGTGTCATTTATGGGAAACACATGAATCTCAGTATCCCAATGACTCCCATATCAAACCCATTAAACATGAACCAACCACAAAACCATCAACGGGAAAGCCCCGATTGATGATGATGATGATGATGATAAAGATGATGATGATGATGATGAAGGATGATATCCAACTATTTTCTTTGGCTTGAAAGTCAAGGAGACGGCTTTAACTCGGTCTTGACTGAACTTGTAATTATATTTTTTTAAAGCGATGACGGGTGCTGTGTTCATACACATTCACATTTATATTTTCAAAGTTACATAAACCTTCATTGTGTTGGCAAGGTAGGACTCTATTAGAAGATGTTAACAAATAAAGTTATAAAATCCTCAAAAGTGTTACTTATGTGAATGAAGTGATCCTTTAAAGGTGCAGTGTGTAAGATTTGGGAACCTCTAGAGGTGAAGTTACATGTTGTATCCATCACCTCACCCTCACTCTTCTGAACATGCAGGAGAACCGATGGTCGACCTCAGTTGTCATTAAAACTCAAAAGATGTATAGTATGTCCACTCTGGGCTACTGTTAAAACATGGCGGCCCCCATAGAGAGGACCTTCTCCTTATGTAATTATACAAAAATTGGGCTTATTTGGGGGTAATGGGAAAAAAGAATCAGTCAGGTGATTATAAATTCCAAAGTAATTGTTTTTTAAAATGACAGAAATTACACACAGCACCTTTAATGTTTTTTCTGGTGTATTTTCCAACTCTCAGTGGCCAATTCAAATGATTATGGTATTTTCATTCATGTTTTGTTATTAGGGACTAATCTTATCGATCGGATTTGAAGAATCCACTCAAACAATCCTGTCATGCGCCTGATTACATGGGGTCATCATATAAGCTGACTGTATTTGTACAGTGTGTGTGCATGTGTGTGTGTGTGTGTGTGTGTGTGTGTGTAGAGAGTGAAGGAGACACATTGAGAGAAGGAGATGGGGAGGGGGCCTGTGCTGATGTGAGACGTGTAAGCCTGCTGCCTGTGGCAGCGTTAGTCAGGATTAGGACATGTATATGTGGGATAAGGCCGAGTTACCGGGACCCTACATGTCTCCACCTGACACCATCTGTCCCAAAAGAGCAGGTCTGCTCTCCGCTCACTCACTCTCCCGGCCCTCCATCTTGTCTTTTTGATCAAACCGAACGTCCTGTTCCTCATTTATTCCCGATCCCATTCTCTCGTCCACAAACGAGCCGTGTCCTGACGTTTCTCCACTTCCTGAAACTCCTGGTTCGTGACCCCACTTGACCTTTAGAGCCTCTCAGGGGATAAAAGCTGGCGGATATGGAACCTGGGTGACAGAGAGGTCAGCTTGGGGCAGGGGGTGGGGGGGGGGGGGGGGGGTGGGGGGGGTGTGGGGAGTTGGGGGCCATGATAGGGGATGGCTGAGCTAAAAGGGTCAGTTAACCCAGATCCTAAAAACCTACCTCACCTTGACTGATGGACGGCTTTACTATTCATATTGGTGGTTTGTGTGTCTGTCTTGAAATAATGTATGTGAATTGAATTCTCTTTGTTATGCTTGAATTGAAAAAAAATATATATAAAAGATCTGGATCTTGTCATTACGAGAGAATGTCTGGTCTTTTTTTACTGAGTTACATACGTTTTTGTTGGAAAGTAGTATATACTACATAAGGTCAACTTCCTGTGAGTTTAGCTGGGCTTCGAAACATCCAACCTGAACCTAAACACTTTAAAGATACAATTAAAGGTGCAGTGTGTAAGATTTCAATCATTTTTGTCACTTCTAAAAAGATTACAAAAGAATTACTTGCTGACATTTTCATGAATTTATAATCACCTAAATGTATACTTTCTCACCATGGCCATTAAATGAGCCCATTAATGCCTATTTACATGAGGAGCGGGTCCTCTCGACAGGGGCCGCCATGTTTTTACAGTAGCCCAGAGTGGACACACTAAACATCTTCTGAGTTTTAATGACGACTGAAGTCGACCATAGGTTCTCCTGCATGTTCAGAAGGGTGAGGGTGAGGTGATGATACAACTTCTCCTCTAGATGTCAACAAATCGTACACACTGCACCTTTAACCAATGAGCATGAGCACAAAAACAAATCTGCCAGGATGACAAGGGGACATGTGGGTGGATATATGGTGGCACTGTGGATTCACCTCTGGGTGCAACAATGCATGACTCTGCCGGGACCAAGCAAATGAAGGAGCCTGTTTCCTAACATGCCAGACTATCAAGTGAAGCTCCAGCACCAACTTCTGACGGGCTCTGAGACAAAGTACTTCACTCTACATTATACTGAGCATGGAGTCAGGACACAGATCCTCGCGAATGCAGTACTACCTCCAACACAGCTCATGACAAGAATTGCAATGTACGATCCAAAAGGGCGAATTGGTGAAATATACCTCAAAAACACGTGTGTCAAACCTGTGGCCCGTGGGCCAAATGTGGCACCTGATGAGACCAGCGAGAGCTTCAAGTCATATGATTGTCTCAAGAATAAAAGTCTGAAGCATACATTGCCCATGAGCTCTAGTTACATTTTGTTTACATTTTCATGTATGTAAATGCATATACAATATTTGTCATTTGAATAAATGATTTTTTTTTTTTTAAGTATTAAGCCAGTTATTGGACAATACGTTAAAGGTGCAGTGTGTAAGATTTGGTGACATCTAGAGGTGAAGTTCCATGTTGTATCCATCACCTCACCCTCACACTTCTGAACGTGCAGGAGAACCTGTAGTCGTCATGAAAACTCAAACGATGATTAGTGGGTCCACTCTGGGCTACCGTAAAAACATGGCGGCTCCCGTAGAGAGTATAAATACCGTTATGGGCTTATTCAATGGGGAGAAAAATGCAATATTTCGGTGATTCGACATCCATGAAAATGACTCTCAACGGCCCATTGAGAGCAAGCGCGATGCTGATGTGGCCCTCGGTGAAAATGAGCGTAAGGTCCCTGCTCTAAAATGAGGCTGGCGCTGGGCAGTGAGCAGTGGGGGCCCTCACTGTTTGATGGGGGCTCCACCTGAATGTGAGGCGGCTGCAGCCAGAGCACGTGTGTGCGGGGCTGCAGACGCCGAAGGCTGGCGGTGTGTTTGGCATGAAGTATGAGGTAAGTTCCTCTGTGTCTCTCGCTCTCTTTGTCCCCTCATCCTCATGGGAGGCCCTGTTGGTTTAGCGGCTAATCTTTCCCCGGAAACACAAGTGATGGGCAGATAGAGAGGTTAGAATAGAGAAAGAGAGGACGAGGACGAGTGAAAGAAGTGAGCAGAAACCGTTTGGCTCAAAAAGGAAAAAGCAGATTTTTTACGGACCATTGTTTCTAAAAAAAAATTTAAAAAAATCATTCCTGGCAGAATCCCCGTGTTCTCCGTTCAATGTGGAGTCAATAATACGTAGCCTGTAGTCTGTGAGCCGTTTCCATGAGTCAGCACGTCTGTTTGCCTTAAAGGTTTTGTTTACCGTCCAGATCAGATTTAACCAAGCCACTATTAACTCACTGATTCCTCACCGAGACACCATTAAGTCCCAGAGAGGCTCCGGATTAACAAGTTTAGCTTTTAAGGAGCATTGAGAAACGCTTGTTGTGCATTTCTCTGCTCCGCTCGCTGGATTGAAAACAGCTTGGAGACCAAAGGGGGGAACAAAATATTCACAGGTTTTGAGTCTGAGTGTGAGAGACAGAGGCGGTGTGCAGACGCAGGGGGTCGTCGCTGATTTGCGAGAACGAGAACAACTGTCTCAGATCTGACAGGAGCAGCGCCACCTCATGTTTACGTGGAGGTTTGATCCAGTCTAAAGTTTTGCACAGAGAACAAATAGTACTGAGTGTGTCAAGAGAAGTCCTTCAAGTCTTAAAGTATGAAAGATTTCAAGAGTCATTGTTGTTGCCTAAAATATCACAATCATCACATCATTAATTTATGATCACTAAAGTGTTTTGGGTTTTTTTTCCCCATTAACTTTAAGTAAGCCCAATAATGTTTACTTACATGAGGAGGGGGTCCTCTCTATGGGGGCAGCCATCGTTTCTACAGTAGCCCAGAGTGGATGTATTAAACATATTTTGAGTTTGAATGACAACTCAAGTCGACCATAGGTTCTCCTTCATGCTCAAAAGGGGGATGGTGAGGTGATGGATACAACGTGCAACTTTGCCTCTAGATGTCCCCAGATCTTACACACTGCACCTTTAATATTTGTATATATGATGCCACATTTAAATAAAAAATATGCATGGTATGCACTATCTATGCTAGATACTACTTGTTACCATGTAATCAGTGACAAATGCTAATAATTAGCGATACATTTTACACATGCAGTGATTTTAACGATGCCTAAATGCATTTACATGTGATTGATAGATCAATACACGTAAATCACTGTGTCATTCATGCATTTCACCCTCTGTTATTGTAGAAATCCAAACCTTTTTTAACGGTAACAGCCTTGAGATGTCAGATTCATTGTTGAATGTTGATGAGCCTGTTCATTCAGACAGTGAGACAGACAGATGGAGGATTTTACTGATGAGGTCACATGGTGCAAATTCATTCATACTTTCAAATGTTTCATTGAGGAAGTGGTTCAATAGCAAATCAAGCACAGAGCAGAAGTACATAAATATGTTCTCTCAATAGGCATTACTTCTTCCCATGGATTATTCCTCGGGAATTTTGTGAAAATATAAAAATGTCCGGTCTTATATTTTCTTTCTTTTCCAAGTTTTGTACAAATCCTTCCAGTCGTTTTTAACTCATTTTTCGAAACGCACTTAAATGAAAAAGTTTTTTTTCTGTTCAGAGTCGAGTTTTTTTTCTCAGTGGATGGATGGATGCTTGGATGGATGGATAGTAGGTAGGTAGGTAGGCAGATAAATAGATAGATAGACAGATGACTGTGACTGTCCACTGTGAGGCAGTAGAGAGTCGAGGGTCCAACTTTAGGCATCAGAACTGAGTCTGTCAGTGATTCGCTGTTTTTAATATAACCGTTAAAAAAAATGTGTTTCGCGTGTGTGTGTGTGTGTGTGTGTGTGTGTGTGTGTGTGTGTGTGTGCAGACAGAAGAGGGGAATAAAACAATAGAAGCTGAATAAAAGAGACAGACATAGATGGAGAGAGATGAAAAAGAGCAAGAGAGAGAGAGAGAGAGAGAGAGAGAGAGAGAGAGACAGAGAGAGACAGAGAGAGAGAGAGAGGCCTGTAGTGTGAACATGCCTGTGACCCATGAGAGAGGGATGTGCGGGGCGGGGGGGGGGGTGATTGTTTCAAACAGGGATTTGCAGCAGAGGGGAAAGAAAGAAAGGGGGCAGTGGCACCCAGTGACAGAGTGCTATACACACTCACATGCGCACACACTTACACTCTCTGTCCTGTGTGTGTGTGTCTCTCTCTCCCAACGTGTCAGTCAACCAGTCAGTCGATTATCTTTGTGGGGGCGCGTGTGTGTTTGGTGGGGATGTTAAACAGAACCTGTCTCCATCCTTCCTCTCTATGACCCACGGTAAGTTCATCTCATTCTGTCATATCGCTCATGTCAGGCCCCCATTCCACTGTATTCTCCCAAGTGTGTGTGTGTGTGTGTGTGTGTGTGCGTGTGTGTGTTTGTGTTTTTCTGGCTGGCTTTTTGCTGTGACTTTGGTGTGGAGCCAGACAGAGGCCTCCCTGGAGCCCTGCTCTCTGTTTCAGTCCATTTTGAACCGCAGGGGGCAAAACTAATGAGCTGTGAACCAGAGGCTCCAGTCAACGTGGATTTGTAATCAGAGGTTCGTTTTCACAATGACAACTATTATATGCGAAGGCCCATAATTAGTGTTGTTATTTAATCATATGATTAGTGTTCTACCACTTTCTGTGACCTAGTTACCGTGGCAGCATGATCAAAAAAATAAAAACAGATTTCAATCAGAGACCGAAACTGTTGTTCAGCTGAAACCTTTTGCCCTTTAACCATCGCACACCTGATTGGGGGGGGGGGGGGGGGGGGGGGGGGGAGGTGGAGGGGGAGGTCAAACATTTGAATGTTTCAGATCTATCTCCTGTCTCAAATGTATTTTGGTATATTTTAGAAAGTCTCAGGATTAGAGCGTGAACCTGCTGATAATTGGATTTGCTCTCTGAGATTGTGGATCTTTCTGTCAAAAATAATTAAGCTCTTTGAAGTCCTGCGCTCCAGTAGGTGATGCTCAGGGGGGCAGATCTTTCTGGAAATATGACATTACATTATCCACAGTGTGTGATTACACTGGGGGACATCACCTGCCGTAACAGCAGACAGGTGAACCAAGGACTTGGCAGACGAGGAGGGTGCGTCTCACATTTGGATGACGCTTTGCCTCTTTAGTTGGTTTGGTTTTGGCACCTGGAAGTCAAACGTTGTTGGTTTCTAAGTGAACTTTAAAGGTTTGTCGGACACAAGATGTTGTTTGCGGCAAATGTTTTATGT
Source organism: Chascanopsetta lugubris (assembly GCA_016785325.1). Classification (NCBI taxonomy): domain Eukaryota; kingdom Metazoa; phylum Chordata; class Actinopteri; order Pleuronectiformes; family Bothidae; genus Chascanopsetta; species Chascanopsetta lugubris. The sequence continues at coordinate 46,781 of JAFBJT010019671.1, read as the reverse complement.
AACATACACGTGTATGTGAATGAGCATATGCTCATGTGCTGTATACTGTATAAGAGGGTGGGTGTGGGGGGGGGGGGGTGTACTGCAGATTAGTGTCTTAATATAACACAATAATATCTGCAACACAGTCTCACGCAGTCTGTCCGTCCATCTCTAATGTGGAACATGTGCAACGCAGCCAGAGACACGTTAGAGACGAGCAAACTGAGGAGGGAGGGTTTGATACTTGTGGTTTAAATCATCAAATAATGAGAGGAATTGGCCGTTGTTTTTCAATGGCGGCCCTGAAAAGGGTTTATACTTCAGCTGATTGTGGAGATTGATGTTTCATTCAACATTTACTAATCAATCTCACATGTCGGAGACCCCGGACAATGCTTTAAAGGTGCAATGTGTGAGATTTTGATCCTTTTTGTCACTTCTAAAAATATTGCAAAACAATTAGAAATTTGTCATCACAGTAATGTTTGTTTTTTTTCCAATCCCCTAAAATGAGCCCATTGATGTATATGTACACGAGGAGTGGCTCCTCTCTATGGAGGCAGCCATGTTTTTACAGTCGCCCAGAGTGGACGTACTAAAGATCTTTTGAGTTTTAATGACAACTGAAGTCTAACATAGGTTCTCCTGCATGTTCAGAAGGGTGAGGGGTGAGGTGATGGATACAACATGCAACTTCACCTGTAGAGGTCACCAAACCTTACACACTATACCTTTAAATGATCAAATAATGGGAGAAATTGGTCTTGAATGGTTTATACTTTAGCTGGTAGTGGTATAAAATATGATATAAAATATGTATAAATCGGAAAATTAAAGCTTCTCACATTGGAGTCCTTCAGTGTCTTAAGAAATACGTTTGAGTGGAAAATACATGAGCATAATAAATAAAGATCAATGATTTGTTACCTTTTCCAAAGAGGTTAAGTCTCCGTATGTTTATCAGTATGTTAGTTAACAGGATCTGTCATGATGGGTCAATGAGGAACTCATGCAGCTTGATTCAACCTGATTCTGGGGCTTGAGAGTGAGTGCACTCCAATGAGTGTCACTCCAGTTTCGAAACTGGACTCTCACCCCACAATGACGACTGGATACTGATCCTTGCTGGTGAAGGACCAGAGATTCAGGGCATATTAATGCATATTTGTCGTATATTCATCTTTTATGCTCAAAGAGCACAAAGTGGTGTGGGGTCTGATGAGCGGTCAGCATTCGTTGGGAGTGAGATTTGACTAAGGCTGTTGCTATAGCAACTGAATAACATTACATTGGGCCACATCAGCATCATGGTAACTGTCTTCATACTTGATCATCATTTATTTAAGTTACAAATATTGTATAATTATGCATCTAAATACAAGTTAAGCAGACGGTAAACACGCTTGGTATATTGCTACACGTAAAAAGTGGCATATGTAATGACCTGGAGTTCACGCGCAAGGTCCAGCCTTTCAGCGCTCGTGGGCCACATGAAACGATCCTGCTGGCCACGTTTGGCCCGAGGGCCACGAGTTTGACACATGTACACTAATGTATCGAGTATTCAAGCAAAAGGGACCTGGGGATTATACATAAATACATGTAACCAAGCCAAACTTCCACAAAAAAGATATTATACATGACATTCTATAAAGGTGCAGTGTGTAAAACTCTGGTCATTATTTTCACTTATATATATGTATATACTATATTATACTGACACAAACATTTTCGTAAATGTATAGTCACGTACATGGTTTATTTTTTCCCCATAAGCCTCAATGTGTTTTATATTAATGTATATGTATGTGAGGTGGGGGGGGGAGGGGGGTCCTCTCTATGGGCCGCCATGTTTTTACAGTTGTAAAAGTGGACATACTGAACATCTTTTGAGTTTGAATGACAACTGGAGTCGACCACAGGTTCTCCTGCAGGCTCAGAAGGGTGAGGGTGAGGGGAAGGATTCAACATGCGACTTCACATCTAGAGGTCACCAAGTCTTACACACTGCACCTTTAACTAAAAATGCATGAATCTCTGAGCTTCCGACAGAAATCGAATGGCTCGGCGGCTCATCAGGGACGGTCTGACCGTGGTGTCGTTTCAGTCTCCTTTGCACTTTGATCGTCAGAGCTGTCGATTGATTTGGGGACACGTTGATACATTTGGATCTGAAATCAACTGAAATCTACTCTTTCTCAACTAGTGGGTCACGGTCCGCGGGCCCACCCACACCGAAGGTTTCCTCATCTTTAAGGGGTGATGATGGGTCCCGAACCCAGACTAGTTGAGAATCACCGATTGGAATTTTTGAAACCGTATCCACGGTTCATACTAACAAGAGTTTAGTGGTGGTAAGATGTTGTCTTTTCGATGGATCTCCTCCTGTGATGGTTTGTAACATTCTTTATCGTTCCCCTCGTGTCTCCCATCTTTGTCCATCTCCTCAGGAGACAGGGGACACTGACAGGAAACTCACCAACCGGTCTACTTCCTGTCCTCACCACTGCTGCTGTCTATGAGCTGCGCTGAGGCAGTGGATCCGGACGAACCCTGTTGAAGCCCGAGCAGCAGCAGCAGCAGCAGCAGCAGCAGCAGCAGCGGCAGCAGCAGCAGCAGGTGGCACCATGTCGTCTCCTCCCCTCCCCATGCCCTCTCTCCCCCCCAGCCCCTTGGCCATGGAGTACCTGAACGACTTTGACCTCCTCAAGTTTGAGGTGAAATCCGACACCCCCCCACTCGCTCCTCCGTGTTCGTATCCCAAATCTGGCCTGGCCCACGACCCCTCCAGCTCGCCCTACACCAGCCACCCTCCGCAGGACTCCAGCTTGAGCTCCAGCCCGTACAACTCGCTGCCACCCTCACCGACGCTCAGCGACGCCCATCCGCCTCCGTCTGGCTCTTCCTCCCTGTCCTCATCCTCCTCCTCCATATCCTTCCCCTTCTCCATCTCCAACAGCTTCAGCTCTGGCATCGGCTCGGGCGCTCAGGGAAACATGGAGGGCAGCCCGGCCCACAGCGGGCCCCAGGGCCCCACCCCGGCCTCCCTGGAGGACCTGATCTGGCTGGCAGCACTGCAGCAGCAGTTCGGCGGGGAGGTGACGGGGCCCGCCACTCTGCTGGGAGCTTTGGGAGGGGTACCAGAGAGGGGGGACAGAGAGAGGGGGCCGGTGAATGGTTTCCTGGGCTGCGAGGACGCAGTGGAGGCTCTGCTCAACTCGGCTGCGGCGGCCGTCAGCTCACAGGTAACGTCCCCCCCCCCCGAACTAGAATTCTTTCGTGTGTCCGTGGGAGCGTTCTCTTCTCGCCCCTTGACGCCCCTTCATCGTCTCCCGTGCCCCTTCCTCCTCTCCCTCAGTTTCCAGGTCTCTCTCAAAGTTCCAGCAGCAACCTGGGCGACTCCAGCAGTGACAGCGGCGGCGACATGTCGTGCACGAAGGGGACGGACATGTGCCATCGCCCCCTGGTCTTCCTGTCGTCGGCCCCGGCCTCGCTCCCCAACGCCACTCAGACCTCGGGCCCCTACCCACAGCCTCTCAGCCCCCAGGGCCGCCTGCATCACCACCAGCACCACCACCATCAGCACCACCCTCATCACCCCATGCATGGCAGCCACCACCATCACCACCACCCACAGGTTAATCAGGTGGACTCTCGTGCTCATCGAACAAAATGAGATAAGGGAGCCTTGTTAAAGGCGCAGTGTGTACGATTTTGGCAACATCTACGTGTAGAAATAGAATTACAAAACTTTTTTTTTTTTTACAAATGTAGAATCACTCCGATGTATGACTTGCTTTTTACATTGCCCTGAAATGAGCCCTTTAATGTATATTTACACCAGGAGCGGGTCCTCTCTATGGGGGCCGCCATGTGTTTTGCAACGGTGCAGAGTGGACGCACTCAACATGTTTCGAGCTTCAACGACAACCAAGGGCTACTATAGGCTCTCCTGCATGCTCGGATGAGGGGGTGAGGCGATGAATACAGTACGCAACCTCACCTGTAGATGTCACCGAATCGTACACGCAGTACCTTTGAGATAAAGGGAGTCAGAGCAGAGTTAATCTAGAAAGAGAGGGGAGGGTGAGACACACAGAGACACTGTGTGGTACGAGGGGGTTGAGCGTGGGGAGGGAGGGATCGTACAGTGAAGGATTAGGATTGGGACATTAGAGCACGGTTAGTCATGTCTGCACCGACGTTGTAGGCCTGCTCTCTGCAGCCCCCCGACGAAGGAAGCCAAGAGGTCTTCATTCACAATGAGATGAGATGCGCTTTCGAGGATGACGCTTTCAGAGGATTTCTATCTACATTTAGTACACGGTCGATCACACACTGTAATTATGTTGCATCCAAAATAAAGATAATCCAGACTATTTGTTAAGCCATTACCACTTCTGTTGTAAAAGTATTTATCACGTTTTCGATCAACTGATTTTATGATAGGAATATTGTATGTTATGCTATTTTCATACGTTAGAACTTAACTCATTTATTTATAAACGCATTCATTTGCTCTCATCTACGTATGGTTTAATCCAGGTCATTTATTAAGGGCTAATGTTCATTATCAGTGCTCAGTAGGAGGCGTTTGGGTCTTTTCTATTAAAAAATGATTCGATAGAAATTTGTCTAAACAGCTTTTTGACATTTCCATGAACTCGTTTCCAAACATCACACGGGCAGAATAAATCCAATTCTTTGTAACTGAATGATCCGAGTTGAATAGATCTCATTGGTGCAATTTGAGCATGTATAGGTATGATTTAATCCCTGTTCTGTTTGATCGAGATGTCTGGGTGGATCTCTATGTAGAGCACAGTGTGAGATTATCATAATATCTGCTATTATTGCCGTGTGTAATCCCGATAACTGTCACCCATACTTAGTCAGATTACGTGACACAGATTATGGACATGTGGTGCCAAAATGGGCCCCCTGACACACACACACACACACACACACACAGTATGCAGACCAGTCACAATGACGTGACTCAGAGTGCCTGTTGAATGGTTCCAGTCATTTTTCCCATCTGAAATTGAGTGTGTGGGACTTCTCCCTTGTGTTGAACAGTGTGGGGTGAACGAGCGCTTCTCTGACGAGCAGCTGGTCAGCCTGTCTGTGCGCGAGCTCAACCGACACCTGCGCGGCGTCAGCAAGGACGAGGTGGTGCGCCTGAAGCAGAAACGCCGCACGCTAAAGAACCGCGGCTACGCCCAGTCATGTCGCTACAAGCGCCTGCAGCACCGCCATGCTCTGGAGTCAGAAAAACACGTGCTCACACAACAGGTAGATACACACACACACACACACACACACACACACCCCTTGTGTTGAACAGTGTGGGGTGAACGAGCGCTTCTCTGACGAGCAGCTGGTCAGCCTGTCTGTGCGCGAGCTCAACCGACACCTGCGCGGCGTCAGCAAGGACGAGGTGGTGCGCCTGAAGCAGAAACGCCGCACGCTAAAGAACCGCGGCTATGCCCAGTCATGTCGCTACAAGCGCCTGCAGCACCGCCATGCTCTGGAGTCAGAAAAACACGTGCTCACACAACAGGTAGATAGACACACACACACACACACACACACACACACACACACACACACACACACACACACACACACACACACACACACACACACACACACACAAAGAGAGAGTCTCACTGAAGCCGTACATGACCCCGGCAAATATGATGTGTGGCTTTGATTTGAACATTCTGATGTTAAAAAGGCCTCTAAAGAAGTCAAATCCACTACTGTATATCTAAAATGCCTCGATTCCCTGATCTTACGACATTAAAGGTGCAGTGTGTACGATTTGATGACATCTACTCCATCACCTCACCCCACCCATCCGAGCATGCAGAAGAACCTATGGTCGACTTCAGTCGTCGTTCAAACGTCCACTTTTACAACTTTAAAAACATGCTGGCCTCCATAGAGAGGACGCCCTGTGAATGTGAATACACATTCATGGGCTCATTGAAGGGTTATGGGGAAAATATATATACATTCATGAAAAATGGTTCAAATATTGCAAATATTTTGGGTCCCTGTGGTGTTACTCTGTTGTCATTAACATACAAAATGGTATTATGACTCAAATACAATACGATATAATACAATGCAGTAAGGTTATGATATGTTACGGTATGATCAGTTTGATAAGTCAAGATACAATATGATGTAAATGCAATCAGATATTATATTTATAAATATTTGATTTGATTTGATTTGATTTGATTTGATTTGATTTGATTTGATTTGATTTGATTTGATGGGGCTCAAAACTAAATACAACACATGAGTTGAGAGACAAGAAAGTAATTTCCGGGGCTTTTCGAATCATTCAAAAAACATTACCAAACATCTTTTGAGTTCTAATGACAACTGGGGTTCGGGTTGGAGTTACCATCGGTTCTCCTGCATGCTCAGAAGGGTGAGGGTGAGCTGATGGACACAACATCACCAAATCGTACATACTGCACCTTTAACCCAGTGCTCCATCAGACGTGACTCTTTGTGTCAATGACCATCCTCCCTCCACCCCCCTCTCCTCAGTTGGAGCAGCTGCAGTGCGAGCTGACCCGTGTGCTGAGGGAGCGAGACGCCTACAAGGCTCGCTATGAGAAGCTCCTGGGCACGAACCACAACACTGCCACCGCCGGCGAGGCCCCGCCCACCCGCGCCAGCAACCCACCCTCCCCACCGCCTGACTACTTCCTCTGATTTGACCCACCAAGGAAAGAGAGAGGAAGTCAACTCAAACGAGCCTGGCCAACATTGTGTAGAGATGGATCGGACTTAAGGGGGGGGAAGTAAAGACGTATGTGTTTGTGTGTGTGTGTGTGTGTGTGTGTGTGTGTGTGTGTGTGTGTGTGTGTGTGAGAGAGAGACATTGGCAGGCAGTTTTTTTTGGGGGGGGGGGGGGGGGGGTGGGGGGGGGGGGGGCGACGACATTGTGAAATCCACGCGTGGATGGTTGAAAGGGGGAAGGAACTGTTACATGATCGAGTTAGACTCTAGGCTGCTTCTCGGACTCGACTGTGAATAGTTGGCGAGTACAACCACAAGGACGGACTCAAAAGACGGAATTCGCATCGGCCCCCGACTCCGCTGGAGCGAATCATCGATGCAATGTGGCGCGGCTGCAATGCTCCTCTCCAAAATGTGTGTTTGAGGCTCACACCGTAGTTCTTTTTATATACACACACGAATAATAAGCTGCTATGAAGCTGCAGAGGTCTGAGTAGTGCAGTGGTTGTGGATGTGGAGTGGTATGGGCTTGGATGAAGTATCCACAGCATGCAGTTCAGTTACGTGTTTGCCAGCTGATATTCCACAGTTGCCTACCAAAGTGTTAAAGGTGCAGTGTGCAAGATTTTCGGTCAATTTCTGTCACTTATTTTTGTAGGATTAGGATCGCCAGACAATGACATGCTGATATTTTGATAAACGTAGAATCACCTCAGTGTATGACTCGCTTTCACGTTGCCCTAAGATGAGCCGTTTCATATATATATACGTATATATATATATATTTACACCAGGTCCTCCCTACGGAGGCCGCCATGTTTATAGCCCATAGAAGATCTTTCGCCCTCTAATGTTAACCGAGGGCCAAACATAGGTTCTCCTGCACGCTCAAAAGGGAAGGGTGAGGTGCTGGACACAACATACAACCTCACCAACAGATGTCACCAAATCTTACACACTGGGCCTTTAAAGGTCCAGTGCGTAAGATTGAACTGCAATTATTTTCATATCTACTGAAAGAAATGAATGAATGAATTGAATTGATTAGTCTACAATCACCTGAATGTATGAGTTGTTGTTCTCCATAGTGTAGAATGAGCTCTTTAATCTTTCTTTTATCAGGAGCAGGCCTTGTCTACAGTGGCCCAGAATGCACAAACTACATATCTTTTGAGTTTCAGTGGTAGCTGAAGCTACCATAGGCTCAACTACATATTCACAATGAAAGGATGAGATGAAGGTTATTCAGCTGCAGCATAGAACTTCTCAACCCTGTACCTAAATCCTTCACACTGTACCTTTAAAGGTGCATTGTGTAAGATTTTGGTCATTTTTGTCACTTCTAGAAATATTACAAAACAATAACAGACGGACATTTTCACGAACTTATATTCACCTAAATGTGTTTTTTTTTTCCACATTACCCTTAAATGAGCCCGTTAGAGCCCATTCTTACATGAGGAATGGGTCCTCTCCACAGGGGCCACCATGTTTTTACAGTAGCCCAGAGTAGACACACTAAACATCTTTTGAGTTTTGATGACAACCGAAGTCTACCAGAGGTTCTCCTGCATGCTGGGTGACGGTGAAGATGAGGTGATGGATACAACATGCAACTTCACCACGAGATGAATTGCAGAATTGTAGATGTCGCCACATCTTACACACTGCACCTTTAATGAGAGTGATTATTTATTTCCATTCATCAGAAATCAAGAGAGCTGAATGCACCTCTTCACCTCTAGAGGTCCCCAAATCTCACACACTGCACCTTTAAAGCCCACCAAGACAAGTCATTTTTTGTAACGTTGTTAGATTGAAGAATGTCCAAGGAGACCCTCCGTTGGGGGTCTTCCAGTGATTGTGCTAAATGAACGGCGGCGCTGTTGTTTATTTTTTTAGCGATCTAGTTGGAAATGGTGACTTTCAGCCACTAACAGAATTGGACAACTTGCTGTTTGCTCTGGAGGTGGAGCTGGTTGTGCTTAATGACGCGGCAACAGGACAAAGACCCACAATCTCAAGAGTGTGGCATGATTTGTGTGGTTGTGTCTATTTCTCCTGGACAATCACCATCTTAAAGGTGCAGTGTGTACGATTCCGGTCACTTTTGTCACTTCTAAAAAAAATATGACAAAACACTTAAATGCTGACATGACCAAGATGGTATAATAACCCAAATGTATTATTGTGTTTCCCATTTAACCTTAAATGAGCCCATTAGTGGATATTTACATGAGGAGCGGGTCCTCTCTACAGGGGCCGCCATGTTTTTACAGTAGCCCAGAGTGGACTGAGAAAACATCTTCTGAGTTTTAATGACAACTGAAGTCTACACCACAGGTTCTCCTGCATGTTCAGAAGGGTGAGGGTGAGGTGATGGATACAACATGCAACTTCACCTCTAGATGTCACCAAATCTTACACACTGCACCTTAGGTGTTTGAATCAGCCCTCTCACAATTGAATGTGTCATCACGGGGCTGGTCACTGTGCACTAAACACAAAACCAGTGGTGCACACTGTAAAAAATGAATAAATCTTCTTCATGGAGAAAAACCTCTTAACTCTGCCATGAAACTTTGACCACGGGGTTCACGCATTAGAGCTATTTATTTTGGGTGTAGGTTCAATAAATTGTTCTTTTTATTTATTCACTTATTTATTCAATATTTATTGTTTATTTATGTATTGATTTATTTGACAAGTTTTATTCCAATAGTGTGTATTTTTACTTTCCTACAGTTTATCTTTTGACCCAGAGGTGATTAGAATTAACAATATCCCCCAAAATGACGGCTTCTGTCGTGGTTTCCTGCTCCCGTTGTAGTGTGGTTTCATATGCATATGAAATAAACAAAGTACTTTACCAAACCCGGGCGTGCCGAGCTCTGTTTAGTGCACACATGGGATGGCCTCGTCTCCATTCACCTATCTGAAAAACTTCCAGTCTTGTGTGGGCCTTTTCTGTGCCGCCCGGACCCGCAGCCCCATCCCTGGCTCCATCCCTCTCTTTATCTCCCTCCCTCTATAGTGAGGCGGTGACCCTGGGTGCTGCACTGTTTGGGATGACCTCATCTTCGACTCTACCTCTCTCTCTGTGTCTCTCGCTCTCTCTCTCTGCCCGGTACAATGGCAGCAGGATTAGGGCTATAATAGCGCCCCGGCTGCTCACTGCCGGAGCCCATTGTTGCTTTGTGTGGGAGGGACGCACCGGCGCTCATGGCCGCACTCGCATTCTGACAGAAAACATGCACATATACTCTCCTTGGATGTGGGAGTACGTGGCTGCGTTGGATGCGGATGGGTCAGTCCAGGGACGGGTCATGTGCGACTGAGACGAGTCAGTGAGAAAGATGAGACGACAGACGGAAACGTTTGGGCGGAGCAGCTCATCAGCTTGTTCTATACATGTTTGTATTATAGGAAACCCCCTTATGACACGTTATAACAGGTTGTGCTTCCCCAAGGGGACACACACACGTACACACGCACACACACACACTTCTCAAATTAAGCTAACCGTTTAACAGTCTGTTCAGGGAAGACTTGCATTATACTCCCCCCTAGCGGCTAGTTTATATATTACATCCATCCTCCAAAAATGACATGAGCTTTGTTTCCCATGTTTTTGGATATAAAAAGCCTCCGGCTATTTCAGTGTATTATCAGCACTAATCTGATTATTAATATATAGTTTCCAATTTGTATATATATATATATATATATACACACACACACACACATACATATATATATATATATATAAATTGCTGGATATTATTCCATACAAATTATTGACGTCTCAACAGAAATCAACAAATGTATGCAAATCATAAAATACAGATTCAAAAGTGATTAAATGATGAACAGTGCCTTGCACACAATACTCTGGGTTTCAAACCGGTGACTTTTGTTCCCAGCCATGAATCCTCTGACCTCTTAGTAACAGGTACCACTCCAACCTTTAGATGCACGTGTCAAAAATAGTATAACAACCAAATTCAAACCCCCAAAACACGATCAGAACAAACCAATGAGTAAATCGGTTAATCGATCATTTGATTTAGCGTGGATTCTCCCACATAGAGAGAGAGGGGAGGGGGGAGAGAGAGAGAGAGAGAGAGAGAGAGAGAGAGAGAGAGAGAGAGAGAGAGAGAGAGAGAGAGAGAGAGAGAGAGAGAGAGAGAGAGCGATCATAAGGAAGACAGAGTGGGAGAGTGAGAGAGAGATGATGCTGGCTGTGTTGTAGCTAGTGGAGCGGTTTGTGTGTGTGTGAGTGTGTGTGTGTGAGTGTGTGTGAGTGTGTGTGTGAATGTATGTGAGTGTATGTGAGTGAGACAGGTGACACACCGGACGTGCTGCTGAGCTCCTTCATAAAGTGAGGGAGGCTGGGGTGAGGAGGGGGAGGAGAGAAGAGAAGAAGGGGGGAGTCTCCTGTTTTCTGTTGGAGTCTTCATCATATCAGCGGGCAGATGCCGACAGATGTGCCTGAAGACAGACTCAGCAACGAGGAGAAGGCGATCACGGTAGGTGGGCTGCAAGGGGACGCACGGAGCTCTGGGTACAAACAACAACAACAACAACAACAACAACTGCTGATACTACAAAGTGATGGAGCATGATAATGATATGTATCAAAAGTGGTGGCAGCTCCATGAAGGGAGTAAATGTGTGTGTGTGCGTGTGTGTGTGTGTGTGTGTGGGGGGGGGGGGGGGGGGGGGGGGGCGATGTAGTGAGGGGGTGTTGATACTATTCCTACAACCGGCGTCAGATATTTCCTTTAATTAAACAAATGGCATAGATTTCCATCTGAAACAGAAATCTGAAATATCCATGTTACTATTAAAGGTGCAGTGTGTGAGATGTTGGTCATTGACCAAACAATTACATACTGATATTTTCATGAATGTATAATGAAGTGATGTTTTTACACTCAAATGAGCCCATTAATGTACATTTACATGAGGGGCTGGTGGGGGGGTGGGGGAGTATTGTCAGGGGGGGGGGGGGCCTGCGGGGGGGGGGGGGGGGGGCGCCATGCTTTTACAGAAGCCCAGAGTGGACGTACTCAACATCTTTTGAGTTTCAAAGACCAACCGAAGTCTATCAGCCCATCGGTTCTCCCGCGGTGACGATGCAACGTGCAACTTCAGCACGACCAAGAACCGCACACCGGTCGACGTCACCGCATCTCACACGCGGCCGTTTTCTATCGAAAACGGCGCGAACCGGACTCAAACTGACACCACGAATCGATCTCGCGCGTCTCCTGTGATCTATGAAACGTCACAGTGTCCCTCCATCTGTCCCTCAGTGTGACAGCATGACTCTATCCAGCACGCCGACGGTGCGCAGGGGAAGCACCCCTCTGCCCCTCAAGCACCAGCTCAGGCGAGAGGAGGCCGTGCACGACGACGCCGACTGGACGTCGGGTGCGGCGGGGCCCTCCGCCTCGCCCTTGCGCCTCGGCCCGGCCTCAGGGGACGCCCCCGCCGTGGCGGTGGAGGGCCGACTCGATGGGCCTTTGAGGGTCGCCTTGCTCGGGCAGAACGGCGTGGGGAAGACCTCTCTGGCCCTGGCCCTCGCCGGGGACACGGACAGGACGGCGTCCGTGGACTCCGACGGTACGCAAATGGTTTGTTTGTTCAAAATGATTTGCCCCCGTTTGAGGGGCAAGAGGCAGCCGGGCCTCCAGAGTGAGCACGGCGGGTAAATAGAAGATAGACCGGCGCGCAGCTCCCACCTGAGAGGTAACTGCTGCTCTGCCTGTCCACAGGGGAGGGGCACGTGTGCACGGTCACCGTGGATGACGAGGAGAGCACCGTCATTATCTATGACAACTGGAGACAGGTGAGCCAAACAACACTCCACTCTTCCTGCCCCCCCCCCCCCTGGTCCCCCCTCCC
>JAFBJT010019671.1:16138-33876 GCA_016785325.1 Chascanopsetta lugubris | reverse complement strand
TGTGTTTTGGTGGGGGGGGGGGGGGGGGGGGGGGTTGTGTGTAGGTGGCACAAGGAGGGGGTGTTTATACGAGACGACCTCATAGCCAGCCCCTGATTTTTCCATGAAAGCTTCATTCATATCCGTTTGTAGCTGTTTGCTTCATTTGATTTCCTTTTTTTTTTTTTTTTTTTTAATAAATAACTTTGTCGTGTCATACATGTACGGCTGCTGTGTAGGGGTTTATGAGGAATTCTAGCAGAGAGAAGGACTGTATGGAATAGAATAGAATAGAATAGAATAGAATAGAACTTCCTGTATCATCTTCACCAGTAGATAACATCATTTTGGGGAAAGTCAAATACAGCCAGGAATCATACGAATGGCCATAACAGTCACAGTAGGGTGTTTTGAAATAACTGTACTGACAGTGTACGAAAGAGGTCCATGTGTTGTTCTGAGGCAGAGGCATCAAACTCATTTTAGTTCAAGGCCACATTCGGCCCAATTTGGTCTCAAGTGGGAGGGACCAGTCAAATCAGAGCGTAATCACCAGTGATGACAATGACAACTCCAGATTTGTTCAAGTTTTTCAAGCACAGTTGGGAATTTAATGCTAAAACTCACCTTCAAAATGTAAATTGATTGATAGATGAAAATGTCTCGGCCGGTTCCACTGCTGAGATATCGACAGAGAACTTGAAAAAGGACCTGGCCGTGCCAACCCATTGTAACACTTTTTTACCACTAGGGTGAGTCATGAGCCACAACAGTGCTCAGTCTGCCTCTCCCCTACACTGGCCGAGGGTCCCTCCATTCTAAGCTGTAGTGACTGTATCACCATCATTTGTTTTCACTTGCTGTTACCTTTTCAAAGTAAAAGCCCTTCTACATGTTATAATGACTTAATCTTTTTTTATTCTTATTTGTTTGAATACTGTCTTTGCTTTTATTGGGTTGTATGGCTTTACACCCAATGTGTGCCTTTTTTTTTTAACTAAATCCCTGAAGGGAGATTCAGCAAAAGGTCATAAAAGAAAAAATTACAAGGAACAACAATGCCCATGCACCATATTAGGGGTCTTAAAATTATTCTGAATTGCCAGAACACATGTCACCTCTCATTGAGCTTGACTGTATATTGAGTTATATAACTGCAAGAATAATTGCCCTGAGCTCAGAGAAAGATACTGTGACAGAAAGAGGACAATAAATCTGCTGCATTTGCGCGTCGTGTTTGAGGAAAAGCTCATTATCAGGACGTTTTGCACACTTTTTTTTTCTCAGTATCCCGTGAGTGCAATTCAACAGCATCACTGTGGGGATGTGAGTTAGGAGGAGAGGTAGGAAGACAAACCGAGAGAGAGGGGGGGGGAGAGAGAGAGAGAGAGAGAGATGTCCACATAGCAGATGTGCCAAAAGGCTGGATTCATATTTGTGATTTGGGAAAATATACACAATTCTTTTTTCGGATGTGGGGACTCTCATCCCTCAGCATAATGATTTGTTGATGATCGGTCGTTTGGACGCCGTGATGTTTCCCCTGTAAGGAAGTTGCCTTTGGGTCTCGCTCAGTTCTGCTCTTAATCAGAATGAGATGAAAAGTCAATGGAGCATGTTGCCTGGGACAAAAAGGCAGGATGAGCTTTGATCTGTTTTCTATCAAGGATTCACTCATCATGGCCGATTCATTTCCAGTGGTTTCTGGAAGAGGATTACGTGCGTGTGTGTGTGTGTGTGTGTGTGTGTGTGTGTGACTGACGAGAATACACAGTATATTAGAGTTTGTGCTACAGTAGTACATTCTTGGGATTTTAGATAATCTGCTCATATACTTCTACTCTGTGCCCAGGCTACACATGTACTTTTACGCTGAAAGTTTGAGTTTGTGGCTCAGTGTGAAACACCCATTATTTATTGACTGTTTACGTTCTGAGCATGTAGGAGAATTTACTGTTTAGTACGTCCAATCCACTCTTAGAGAGGACCCACTCCTCATGTAAATGTATCTTACTGGACTTATTTAAGGGTAATGTAAAAAAACAATCCCTTTAGGTGACAATAAATTCATTTTGAGAAGTGACAAAAATGACCCAAATCTTACACACTGCACCTTTAAAATTGGTACGAGTGTGAGTTCAAACAAGGCAAATATTTCAGTTCCCCGTGGTTCTCGTGTTCGTCATCTGTCATTAGCACATTCATCGTATTATGACTGACTCAGATGCAGTGCGATACGATACAAAGCAGTTAGTTGTACTATGGTATGTGACAGTATGATCAATTTGATGAGTCAATATACAATATGATGTAAATGCAATAAGATGCACTTGATGGGGCTCAAAACAAAATACAACGTAGTATGAGTTGAGAAAGATACTAGAAGGTAAACTATAATATTGTGCAGTACATTCATCTGTTAAGATAAATGAATGATCATAAGATAAATGATGACACAAAAAGGAAAGATTTGAAAAGACGAAACACAAGTTAACATTTGTGTCCCTCGTGATTTACTTAAGTGTGGTCATTAACAAGTGGGAGCGTTCAAAATATACACTTTAGGAAGAAAGAATGAATATTGAGATACATAATATAAATCTTTCACTTCAGATGTAAATGTTTTGATATAGAACTGTATTTACTTAGGATGGAGGAAAATGGCCCAAGGAATCTACTTTGCGTTTGTCTACAAGAAGTGTTGAAATAGAGGTGAAATAAGTGATGGTGTTTTTCAGTTCCTTTCACGATATGCGCAGTACAGTGTGAATGCCACTTACAGTCTTTGTATCCGCGCACTGTCTGTCCCTCAGGACCTGTCGGCTCTGCAGTGCGAGGTGTGTGTCCTGGCCTTTTCAGTGACCGACAGGCGAAGTTTCCATCGCACTGCCCAACTGCGACTGCTCCTGAGGGAGACGCAGCCTCAGACGCCCATCATCCTCGTCGGTAATAAGAGTGATCTGGTCCGCACCCGCGAGGTGGCCGCCCAAGGTAAACACAGGCGCCCGCTCTCTGCCCTCGTCACTTGGATCTCTCGCTGTTTTGATTTGCGTTGACGTTTCCACCTGTGTCACAAAAAGACCAACGTGGGAGTGAGATATGTGCAGATGTGAATGTCAGCGTTCCAGCTTCAGCGCAGTGTGGGAGGGGGAGCCGCCATGACAGTTAAGATGAGACTGGGACTGAACTGCATCTTCACACACGGCTGTAAATGCCTGTATATGGTGGGCTCAGACTTAAAGGTGCAGTGTGTAAGATCTTGGTCATTTTTTCCACTTCAATGACTATACAAAACAATGACATACTGACATTTTCATGAATTTATAATCACTTAAATGTATTATTTTTTTCCCCCTTTACCCTAAAATGAGCACTTTAATGTATATATATTTACATGAGGAGCAGGTCCTCACTATGGGGGGGTCTCCGTGTTTTTACAGTAGCCCAGAGTGGATATACTAAACATCTTCTGGGTTTTAACGACAACTGAAGTCTCCCATAGGTTCAGAAGGGTGAGGGTGAGGTGATGGATCCAACGTGCAACTTTCCCTCTAGATGTCACCAACTCTTACACACCTCTGACTTCCCAGTGTGTAACACAGGGTCTGACTGCACCTCTCCATGTGATTGTGTTTGATAGTCTCTGAGTCTCAGGCCTCCTGCAAGTCTTAAGAACCCAAACCATCTGCCCTCATTAAACTGTTAACTTCCTCTTAAGCTCCTCATAATGGCCCGACAGTGTAATTTGCACAATTGATCAAAGGAACCCTGCCTGGTCGCCTCGCATTGAGGGAGCTGCTCAGCACCCTGTCTGATGTAACAACACAGGAGGCCGACTGATCCCTGGTTAAGAATCAGGGTTGATGGCTACTGGAAACAACTGTCTGAAATAATGGATTTGAGAGCCAGAATGGCCCCCAGACGACAACAACAGTTTCTGTATGATACCATACATTCAGTTCAGTTCAAATTCTTTGTTGTCATTGTCATGATACCACAGATATAATAACAAGATGTTTGTTTACAACATCGTCAACTGGTGTTTCTGTGTTACCAAAGGAATCAAATAATACCTTTAAAGGTGTAGTGTGTAACCACACAGATGTCATTTTCTTCTTTTATCATTATTATTATTATTATTATTATTATTATTATTATCGACTTCTAAAAATAGTTTAAAAAAACTATTATATGCTGACATTTTCATCAACCGTTTTATTTATTCCTGTCACCTTTAAATGAGCCCATTAATGTAGAATTACAGGAGGAGGGGGCTGCCATGTTTTCACAGTAACTCAGGTTGGACGTTCTAAATGTTATTTGATTTTTTTATGACAACTGAAGTCGACCATAGGTTCTCCTGCATGCTCAGAAGGATGGGGGTGAGGTGATGGATACAACATGCAACTTCAACACCAGATGTCACCAAATGTTACACAGTGATTTTTCGAAAATAAATCCATTCCTCCTGAATCTTCCACACTGGACCTCCTACTCATTCCATAAGTTGGACCCAGAATGATCGTGGTCAAGCTGGCAGGATGTGAATATTGGAATATTGTGATGCAAAGTGAATGAATTCCGAGAGGCTGAAATAAAGAAAACTAATCACCTCCATCTCTCTCTCTCTCTCTCTCTCTCCTCAGAGGCCATGTCCAGCGCCGCCCTTTTTAACTGCCTCTACCTGGAGATCTCCGCCTCTTTGGATCACCGCACCCAGGAGCTCCTGGAATGTGCAGTGCGACTAGCGAGGGGCCAGTCCCCGTGGCCCCCGGGGATGACCGCCGAGGACTTGAGTGGGGAGGGCCAGCGAGAGAGCATCACCTCCCGCGCCAAGCGCTTCCTGTCCAGCCTGGTGCCGCGCTACCCGAGGGAGCGAGAGGTGGGCAAGTTCCTGAGGCAGAAGTCCCGCTCGTGCCATGACCTGGGGGCGCTGTGATGGTGAGATGGTCCATGGAGAAGAGCTGAAAGTGGGAGAAATAAAGGAGGAGGAGGAGGAGGAGGAGGGGGGGGGGCGGGGGGGGGGACAGGTGGGTGGAGGGAGGTGACAGAGCAGCTAGAGGATGAGACAGGAGGATGACTAACAGAGGAGGTGACAGTGTGAAGGTGCTGGAGTGACGGCAGGACACTGCATGTGCATCCAGCAGTATAGACACCAGTGAGGATGTTTTTCCGTAGTATGACTCAGCGGTTTTGTACACAATCAACAAAGCCCACGCGATTATATTAAAGGTGCAGTGTGTACGATTTTGGGTCATTTTTGTCACTTCTGAAAAAATATCACAAAACGACATACTGACACTTTCAAGAATCTAGAATCACCTCAACGGCCGCCATGTTTCTACTGTAGCCCAGAGTGGACATACGAAACATCTTTATAGAGTTTTAATGACAACTGAAGTCGAACATAGGTTCACCTGCATGCTCAGGGTGAGGTTGAGGCGATACGTAAAACGTGCAACCTTCACCTCAAGATGTCACCGTATCTCACGCACTGCGCCTTTAATGCCGTAGAACACATGTAAATAGTCTGTGATTGTGATAGTCCGGTGCCACCATCGTATCTTTAAATAAATCGCTTTTTTGAGTCCTCACTGTGCGATCGCCTCGGCCTCCGTTTGTAAATAAACCACTTGTCACATTTAACTCCAGTTTCGAGCACAGAATACAGTCATGACCACACCAATTCAGAGCGCATTAGTGGGCTAGTCTCTGCTGATGATTCACCTGGTGTTCTCTCAGCCTCAGCTATCCTGGTCTCCATGGGGACAGCGAGCAGAAAAACAACGGAGGGCCCGCTGAAGAGAGACGAGAATTGGAGACAAATAACAAAAAAGTGGCCGCACAGAGCCCTGCGTGGCAATAAGAGGGGGAAGACGAGTAGATTATTGTATGTAGAGTGATTGTTGCCATGTTACGGTTGTCATGGTAACCCGGAATCACTGAGACGTACATATTGCATCCATTTCACCTCGGTGGCTTTGCCCCCCCTGCACGTCACTTCAGAGACGGGAGTTCGAATCGTATTCTCGGGCAAAAGATTTGAGAGTGAAATGAAAATGCAGAGGATTTATTCGTCAGAGAGCAGCGTCTCTCTCTCTCTCTCTCTCTCTGCTCTCATCGTTCACTCTCTACCCTCACTGCACTCCAGTCCTCCCACTCCCGCCCACACATGGACAGGGGAGGGAAAGAAAGCACATCACAGGTGATTATGCCCATCATTTGCTATCAAAGGGAGAGCTTTACAATAGTAGAAGGTAAAAAGTAACATAAAATGGTGTCCTGATATTCTGACTCACTCACTTGGCTGCAAAAGCTACTGCAACCAATTGAGAGGTTTAGGAGTAGGGATTTTTTTTTTTCAACGTGGGCCACAGGCGCCCTCCTGTGGATGAGTTGAGGTACTGTGGATCTTAGTGCAAATACTGACGATACAAAATTAAGAGAAGGGGAAAAGAGAATCTTAAAGGATTAATGCCCTTCATATAGTGTACAACCTGATATATAACCAGAGCAACAAAATTCAACCAGTTGATTTGCAGATTACAGAATGATTCAAAAGGTTTAAAGGTGCAGTGTGTACGATTTGTGTCTTTTTGTCACTTAATATTAGAAAATAATACTATGTAATATGCATTAATATGCCTATTAATGCATATTTAGATGAGGAGCAGCTCCTCTCTATCGGGGCTGCCATGTTTTAGCCAAGTGTGGACATACCAAACATCTTGTGCGTTTTAATGACAACCGAGGGCTACCACTGCTTCTCCTGCACGATCAGAAGGGCACAGGTGAGGTGATAGATGCAACATGCAACTTCCCCGCTAGATGTCACCAAAACTTACACACTGCACCTTTCAAGGACTTGGATAGTACTAAGATATTGGTGTGATCATAATCATTTCCACTGGCAGAAACTAATGTAACTTTATATATGTTGTACGTGAACACAATCACCAGAAGTTATATAATAATGTTCTCATTAGCCTGAATTGAGCCATTTATATTTATGCCTTTTACATTTGCCCAGACTGGAAAACATAACACAATTTAAAATTTGATATAAATATAATTTGATTTTGGTCATTTGTCACTTAAAAAAAAATTACAAAACAATAACATACTGATATATTTGTGAATTTATAATGACCTAAACGTATTGTCTTTTTCCATTATCCTCTCTACAGGGGCCTCCATGTTTTTAAAGTAGTAAAGTGGAGGTACTAAACATCCGCGGTGTTTGAATGACAAATAAAGACTACCATTCACTCTCCTGACAGCATTTTCACAAATTGGGTGAGCAGGATCAAAAAGCACCACATCATTCCATGGAAAAAGGTTTAATGATTGAAGTGTGTGATAAAGTATGAGGAGACTCCATCTAAACAAAGACATGGCACTGACAGATAGAGGAACCTCAAAAGAGGATTGTAAGCCACTTCAGATACTGCAGGCCTGGAGCTTCTTGTCGGCCAGCTTGAGAGACACCCAGGTGTTGAGCATGGAGGCTCTCAGTTTGCACCATACCAGGTGATCGTTCAGGCCAAAGATCTGTCCCGCGAACTGAGCAGCACTCTCTGGGGAGAGGATTGTGGCACAGCCAAGACCTGCAGGGGGAGAACCAGACATGGACATGATCCAGACATGGATCCAGACATTTGATGGCTGGCATACACTTTGCCAAGTCCCAGACAAAACGTGACCTACTGAGGCGCCGTCTGTGTTCATGTGGTGGCCACTGGGGGCTCCAAATAGAGCAAATCCCCACAGACTCCCATGTTAAAATGATCAACTTGAGAGGTGAATGAAACGTGTTTAAAGCCTGGTACAAACTTTGACCTGAATCAGTCTCAATTGAAGGGCGGTGAATTTGTTTCTGACTCACTTTATTTTATTGACACGTGAAATAACACGTAATCAAGGGCGCGGTCCCTTGACTGACACCCGAGGCGACCTGGCACATACCGTTGAGCACGCGGATGAGGCGACGGCACCACGAGCCGACCCACAGCTCCGTGTGTGTGTGTTCCGCCTCTTTTTGAATGAACCGGGAACCAGGAGAAGTTATGATTCAGCAAGATGGCGACAAGGTACTCGCCCACAATTAGCCACAAAACCAGGTTGCAGAAACCAACAGGTGGCATCGTGGACTCTACCACGGACTACCTAACATGATGCAAAACAAGTGTCCTCATATTTGATTATTATTTATGACTATCATTTATTTACATTACAAATATTGTAAATGTGTTTCCATTCATGTTACACCTGTAAACATCCTGAATATATTGCTACACATAAAAAGTGTCATGTGTAATTCACGAGAGTTCATGGACGATGTATGCTTTAGACTTTTAGTTCTAGACAATCCTTTGCCTTTTAGCTCTCGTGACATGAAATGATCTTGCGGGCCGCATTTGGCCCACGGGCCACGAGTTTGACGCGTGTGTTTTCGAGCATTAGCAGTTAGTTTTTGCTGGGGAGTAAACTAAAACCTTAGTCACTAAGGTTTTGATTACACAAAACACTAAGTGGTTTGCGTAATCAAAGAAACTGTGTCCTTGTTTCCATTGTGTGACTACTCATTGATTGCTGCCTTGCTCCCTGAATCTCGTAAATAGTCTCTTAAAAAAAATGCATCACTGTTATTGCTTTATTACTACCATTCCCACCAGCTACAGGGTTTGAAAACATAAAGGAAAAAACTGGAAATGCTGCTGCCATGGTCTATGTTGCAAACGCTTACACCAAGTTAACAGCTCTATTTTCATGTCCCCTGATCTAAATGAAACATTTTCGCCTCAGGCTTGTGGGATTTCCTGACATTGAGCAGCAAATCAGCTTCCACCAATACGCACATTCCCTGTGCGCGTAAAAGGTTCTGGGAGACACCTTTCTATGGGGTCTTCAACCGGACAGAGGTTATTACTGATGAGGAACTGAAGCGCTGATTTGGATGAAGATGGTTGAAAACGATGACATATTAGCACAAGGTGAGGAGCCAGCCTTACCACTTGGCATCCGGAGGGAGGACCACACATCTTGTGCTGCCCAATCAGGGCTGAGGGGGGGGCAGTTGATGACAGGATAAGCTGTGTTTCCTGACATCACTGGGCCAAGGCCATTGCTTCTGCCAGCCACAGCCACAAACACAGTGGGTATGCCGTCATCTGAGTTTGAACAGAAACATGAGTGACCACTTTTTCAATAAAAAAGGTGCAGTGTGTAAGATTAGTCATTTTGGTCACTTCTAGAAATATTAAAACACAATTGCATACTGACACTTTCCTTGATTTACAATCACTTAAATGTTTTATTTTGAGTGGGTCCTCTCTAAGGGGCCGCCATGTTTTTACAGTAGCCCAGAGTGGACATACTAAACACCTTTTGAGCTTTAATGACAACTGAAGTCTACCAGAGGTTCTCCTGCATGCTCAGAAGGGTGAGGTCGAGGTGATGGATACATGCGACTTCACCTCCAGAGGTCAACACATCTTAGACACTGCACCTTTAAGAAAATCCTCAAATGAAGGACAATAGCCCACCTTCATATTCTGCCTTGATGCGGAGTGTCTCATCTGGTCCCTTGTGTGCCGAAGTGACTCTGAGGCTGCAGGGGATCCCATAGGAGGAACAGGCCTTCTTGATTCTCTCGCAATGCGCCATGTCTGAGGTGGAGCCCATCAACACCACCACCCTGCCTCTGGCCTGAGGCTCCAACAGTAGCTGAGGGACAGCGAACGTACTTTTGTAAACAGAGTGTCGGTAAATGGTCTGTATTTATCGAGCGCTTAATCAAGTCTTGCGTTTTACAGTGCAGTCAGCAGTGTTTCCCCTAGATTTACTGCTTTGGGGGGCAGAGGAGAAGTGGAACCGCGACCACGTAGAGACAGAAATGACATGCCGACGTGTAAAAAAAAAAAAAACGTTTTTTAAAAGTTTGTTTGATTAAAAAAAAATTAATAAAAACAAGGTATAGGAAAGGTAACCATCAATGACATCTGTTGTGATGCGAAGCTATATAGAAAAAGTATCAAGTTAAATTAACATGATCCTCCGGGGGGCGGGGGGTTTGTAAACAGAGTGTCGGTAAATGGTCTGTATTTATCGAGCGCTTAATCAAGTCTTGCGTTTTACAGTGCAGTCAGCAGTGTTTCCCCTAGATTTACTGCTTTGGGGGGCAGAGGAGAAGTGGAACCGCGACCACGTAGAGACAGAAATGACATGCTGACGTGTTAAAAAAAAAAAAAAAACGTTTTTTAAAAGTTTGTTTGATTAAAAAAATAATAATAAAAACAAGGTATAGGAAAGGTAACCATCAATGACATCTGTTGTGATGCGAAGCTATATAGAAAATGTATCAAGTTAAATTAACATGATCCTCCGGGGGGCGGGGGGTGTCATTGGGGATTCACAGCGCCCCTCCGATAGAATGGTAAGGGAAACGCAGGTTTACATGCCCCCAGTCACAGAAACATACAGTGCATCTACAAAGTATTTGAAGCACGTATTTATGGACAATGTGGGGTTCAGTATCTTGCCCAAGGAAGGACACCGTAGCATACAGAATGGGAGGGGGGGAGGAATCAAACCCCTGACCTTCTGGTCAGAGGACAATCCAATCCAATCTTATTTATAATGCACTTTATAACAACCATAAAGGTCCAAAGTGCTGTGCAGAAAAAGACATCAAATGCGCAGCATAAAAATAGATTTAAAAATATAAATAGAACAGGTTAGAAGATGTAAAACATGAATCAAATCAAATAAAAGCGGACATAAAAATCAAAAAATAAATGAGACAAATCCGATCAAATCAAAAATTTAAACCAAAGTTCTACCCCGTACCAAACGCCAAGGTGAGAAGGTGGGTTTTCAGGAAGGATTTAAAAACAGGCAGTGATGAGGCCTGTCTAATGTGTGTGTGTGTGTGTGTGGGGGGGGGGGGCAGATCGTTCCACAATTTCAGTGCCACCACGGCAAAAGCACGGTCCCCTCCGAGCTTCACACACAAGCCTCACAGTTGCGGCTTCATCGTAGCTATCTGACCACCGACTTCATTTGCGATTCAAGCTTGAGGTTGGCATCTATCTTGAGCCCTAGATTTGAAATGGTTGGTTTGACATGTAAAGTGGGGGCGGGGGGCAAGACCTATGGAGGGGGTAGTAGCAGTGCCACAATACCATCACCTCTGCTTTGCCTTCATTCACGTCTTTAAAGTTAAAAGCCATCCAGGCATTGATGCCGTTCAGGCACGCCAGCAGCAATGATACAGAGTCGCCGTTCTTCTTACAACCTGACAGTCATCAGCACAGCACTGGCAAGGGATGGCGTGCTGTCTGAATATAGAGGCAAGTGGTCGGATGTGAATCGAGAAAAGGAGAGGGCCGAGGACTGAACCCTTCAGCCACAGTTGCCCCAGTAACAAACTGATACAGACAAACAAAGCAACAAAGCTAAGATAACATTTGTTCTTGTTGAGCAAAAATGAATAAGTAGTTGATTGAAAGGCAAACATAAGTCAAGAGTGACACAGTTGACATTCAAAAGGGGGCTCAGTGTACCTTCACCCGCTCTGAGACCCACTCAAAGTTCCTCTTCACCATCTGCATGGCCTCAGGGGTCACTTCCTTAAGGTCACGATACACCTACACAGGGAGGGAAAAGTATGATTTTTGCGAGTCAGCCTCCATCTTCATATATTATTGAGTCATTTCTGTTGGAGCCTAAATACAATTTCAGTTATCTGAAGGTCCGGGTGACCTCTAGAGGTGAAGTTGCATGTTGTATCCATCACCTCACCCGCACCCTTCTGAGCGTGCAGGAGAACCTATGGTCGACTCCAGTTGTCATTAAAACTCTGACGATGTTGAGAACGTCCACTTTTACGACAGTAAAAACATGGTGTCCCCCATAGAGAGGACCCCCTCCTCGAGTAAACACATTCATGAGCTCATTTCAGGGTAATGGAGAAAAAACAATACATTATAAAATCATGAAAATGCCAGTATGTAATTCTTAGGTAATACATTTAGAAGTGAAATCTTACACACTGCACCTTTGATGGTACATTTGGTATATTTGATTAGAAAATAATTTCAACAAATTTAAATATAGATAGTTTAGATTTATTTCATCATACTAAAATGATCAGTGTTGCTAAATTAGAATGTCTATTATTATTAGAAATAATGTGGAGAATGTTGTGGCTTGATAATAATTTTGGAACTTTCCATCTCTTGCTTTTTTCTTCACTATTTGGTTCTCATTTTTGGATTTTGTTTTGGCTTTAGTTTTGTGAATTAAACAGTAAAACTACATCGAAAGGACTCTTTGGATTGTATTCCCGTAGTGGACGAGGGAAAGATTCTTTTTAATAAAAAAAAAAATATATATATATATATATATATACACACACACACACACACACACACACACACACACACATATATATATATATATATATATATATATATATATATATAAACTTTGTACCAGGTACAGCATTTTAACATGGGAGTCTAAGGGGATTTGCTCTATTTAGAGCCCCCAGTGGCCACCCCATGAACAAAGATAACGCCTCAGTTGGTCATCTTTTGTCTGGGACATATACATACACACATACATACATACATATATATATATATACACACACACACACAAATATATATAATGACTTGATGAAGCTAAGGCTTCATCAATGAGAAAACTACAGATTCAAAAAGGGAGCAAACCCTGACCTGCTTATCTTTCTGCTGGCTTCGATCTCCGGCCGGCCACAGCCTCCAGGAATCATTGTCAATCACATCAGCGAGAACGATCTCTTGGGTTTTCACATTCACACCAAACTCGATCTACAAAAAGTTAGGAATGACTTTAACATTCGCAGCCCAGCAGATACGTAGCCACGTGGAGAAACTCGTGACCAGCAGAGGGCAGCACTGCTCCGCGTACCTTCATATCCACCAGTGTGCAGTTCTGAGTGGCCCAGGCCCTCTCCAGGATCTCAAAGATGGCCACGGTGCTGTGATTCATGATGTCCACCTCACACTGACCAATGGTGAGACCGGCTAGACAGAACTTGGCCTCAAGCAGCTGCTCCTCTGACCACTGGGGGTCGTTGTTGGCATCGTCCTGTGAAGGGATTTCAACATGTGGACGCTCGTTGCTGACATGAATGGGGGCAAAGCAACCGCAAGCTCGAGTGTCCGACTCACCTTGAAGAACATCTCCATCTTCACAGGGGAGAAACGAAAGCCCTCTTTGACGCCAGGATTCCTCTTGAGGAAGGATCCGGTCGCCACTCTCCGACACACCCACTCGATGGGAATCATCTCACAGCGGGAGGCGATGAAGGCCGTGTCAGAGTGCTGCTTCACGAAGGCCGTCTTGATGCCTTGAGAGGGGGAAAGGTGTGGAAATGAGTTTGGCCAGCCCCAATCAAGCAGCAACCTCCGGTGCAGACGGATGAAGCACATTAGGAAGTTAAAAAAAACAAAAACAAGAAAAAACGTGCAGTTCACAGGGAGACCACTTGGGGCTGGCTCTAGAAAGGAGTAAATCCCCATAGACTCCCATGTTAAAATGCCCTACTTTAGATGTGAATGAAACATGTTTAACGCCTGGTACAAACTCCGTTTTTGGTCTCAATCAGTCACATGTTTTGCCGTGAGAAACGTATGGGGGGGGGGGTTTCTCATGTATAACTGGGGGCATGGCCTCTTGACTGACTGCGTATGTTCCTTCACCCGTTTTTGGATGAACCAGGAACTAGGAGGAGTTGGGCATCAGCAAGAGGCCAACGAGTGACTTGCCCACAATTTGCTTCAAAAGCACTTTGCAGAAATCAATGGGTGACGTGACAGATGTCATGTCCCTCTTTGTAGACAGTCGATGGTCCAAATCTGGCAGGGGCTGGCCACAGTGTGCATGAGGCATAACGTATCTGAAATGAAATGTCTAATTCTTCTATTCAAATGTGCTTCACAAATGCATATGTTTGAATCTAGCACAGACTATCTTTGACCTTAGATGAGAGGCTAAGTGACACAGGATGTGGTCGGCCATGTTATAGTGAGTTATACACCTTTGTGTTTCAAGTCACAAGAAAGTCATTACTAAAACAAGGCTGCCACTGTTGGCAATTTACACACACACACACGGGTTATAGTAATCCAATTACTTTTAAATTAATACATGGTGGAGAGTTATTTTGGAATCTTGACTTTGAAACTGAACATCTAGGCACAACGGCCGACACGTGGTTGTCAGCATACAATTATGTGTTCTTTTGTTTTATTTTTGTAATAAGAAAATAAAGTAGAATTTTTCCTGCTTTTGCTTCTGCCTGCTTGGAGAATTGGCGCTTTGACAAACTTTTTTCTAAAAAAAACCGAATATATAAGGAAAGCAGGCAACTGGTTGAACTCTTACTTGCAGACTAAGGGGTAGTAAACAGGCCAAAGGTAATTTTCTCTTAGAATACTACACAGTCACCCTGCCGACCCTTTCTTATCTCATACTACTGAGTTCAGGAGCCCAAACAATGCAAACAGTGACATTCCTTTATTAAATCAATGCAACGGGATGGGGGTTAAATAATTCTGTTTTTTTCTGTTCTGTTGATCAAGTTAGGGCAAAAGATGTATTAATATTACATATTAATATCATTGAGGGAATAATTAGTATAACAAACACTGCAGTACTATATTTTGTCCTGTACAACAGATTTTTGCTCCTGTATGAAGGTTTAAGTCAAATAAAAATCTAAAAGGAGAAAATGATCAGACGATTCTGAGATTGATCCATTTTGGGTTCCACCTCCCTATTGTTTTCACTTCAGGCATAAGCAGTATATTGATAAACCATTTTTATTTTATTCTTTGATGTTGAGCTCCTGGAATTTGCATGAAGAATAAAATCTGCATATCAGGCAAAATTGATAATTAGGACAAATCAAAGGTGCAGTGTGTAAGATTTGGTGACATCTAGAGGTGAAGTAGCATCTTGTATCCATCATCTCAACCTTCCCCTTCTTGAGCATGCAGGAGAACCTATGGTAGACTTCAGTTGTCATTAAAACTCAGAAGATGCCAATATGTCCACTCTGGGCAACTGTACAAACATGGCGCACCCGTAGAGAGGACCCGCTCCTCATGTAAATATACATTAAAGGGCTCATTTTAGGGTAAGGGGGGAAATAATACATCAAGGTGATTATGAAAATGTGAGTATGGCATTGTTTTGTTTCATTTTTTTCTAGCAATAGAAGAGATAAAAATGACTAAAATCTTACACACTGCACCTTTAAGATAAATGCCAAATCACATTTTTCATTCTCATCACATGTTGATAATAAACGGAAGAAGAAAAATATTTCTGAGATTTGGGGATATAGTTTGAGTTTAAACTTATTGAGCTGAAACGATGCATGAACAAAATTGTAAGTGTTTTATAGGTTTGATGACAACAATTAGCTTCGTTGATTCATCCAGCCCTTTTCTTTCCACACCAAAGTGTAAAGTTGCCTCAGGTGTAGTAGTATGACACACGCGTTGACGGTTTGGTGGTGATGTTGTGTTACCGGATTCCTGTAGAAGCTGGAACACGCAGCTCGTGGTTCTGTTGGCGATGGCAGCTTTTCCCTCCATCTGGTCCTTCCTCACCGCGTTCCCAGCGGTGATCTGGTCCTTGGACTGGACCAGGACCAGTCCGGGCTGGTCGGGCAACTCGAAGATCTGCTTGGTCTTCCCCTCACTCAGCTTCTCGCCGATCTTCAACTCTAAAAACGCGCATACACAAATCAAACGGCTGCACTTGTAAAGTTGTGACGCATGCAACCGATTGTGTTGTTGGTTTTACCTGAACTGGAGGTGGCCATTTTGGGTATGCTGGTGGTACTGGTGCGAGACAGTCTGCAGCCCTGTGGGACACGACACACGAGTGGTACGCAACTTTAGGAAGTGTGAGTGAGAGGCAGCCGCCAAACCGCAAGAGGAGTCAGTCTTACGGGGTCTGTCAACCAATACGATCCCTCGGCTGATTCAGGCAGCCAATCAGAACGACATGTCGCTCCCCACGTGATCAGGGGAAGCCGCTCCATCCTCAGGATGTGAAACGAGGGGAAGTTTTTTTCTCTCCCGGTTATCAAACTTTTCTCTGTCGTGAAATGACCTTTTGATGAGGTGATCCGCAGAAAAGTACTCAACCTCGTGACGTGTTCGATGATGAGCGATAAATAGTGCGTGATGGAGAGGATGTTCAGCGAGTGGAAAAAGTGCCGACGAGTTTAAATGAAGTGATCGCTTTGTATTCTGTTGTTTTCATGCGTTTGTTTTTTGACGACAACCACGTTGTCCCGAAGTGGTAGAGGCACGTGCTCGATTGTCAGCGCGCACACAAGGAGACGCGCACGCCCCAAGGCAAGGCGGCGGGAGAAAGGGCGAGAGAGAAAGAGAGAGGGGGAGAAAGGTGACGAAGAGAGAGAGAGGTAGTGACCGGTAACGGAGAACGAGAGGCGCTGAGAACCGCTCAATGGAGTTCGAGGAGTCCGGTATCGGGGAAGAGTGCGGGGTGTTCGGGTGCGTGGCGGCCGGGGAATGGCCCACGCAGCTCGAGGTGGCTCAGGTTCTCACCCTGGGGCTGGTGGCGCTACAGCACAGGTAAGCAACGTAGTACGTGTTTAACGTAAATGGCTTTTGTGAATGCGACGTAGACACACATTTAGGACTCAGTGGGTAAATTGAGGGGAAGTGACGTTTTTAGTGTGTTTTAGTTTTAAGATGAACAAAGTGTTGACGAAAACATTCGCTTCATTTACACACAACAACCCAGACTGTTGAACATTGGGCGCAAACTACTTGAAACCATGAAAAATAAAGAAATGGTCACCATACTCACACTTAGTGATATTTTTATGAATGTATAATCACGTTTTTTTTATGTCCGCCATTAATCTGAAAGGAGCCCATTAATCTATGGAGGCAGCCATGTTTTTTACAGTAGTTAAATTGGACATACTAAACATCTTTTGAGTTTTAGCAAAGCTGCAGTCGACCATAGGTTCTCCTGCATGTTCAGAAGGGTGAAGGTGAGGTGACAAAACATGCAACTTCACCCCTAGATGTCACCAAATCTTACACACTGCACCTTTAATCAGGCACTTTGGACTATTGTCTCTCAAAGTAGGGGTCGACTGACTCTGGGTTTTTAGGGCTGATGCCGAATTAGGCTGAACCTCCCACCCCTCTGGTCAGAGGGCAGTTCCTCTTACCCCTCAGCCACAGCGGCCCCATAAACGATTGTCGTGTAGTGTTTTGTACCCGTTGTCTCATCTAATGTGTAGTTATTACCTGTGTCGCTGAGGATGGATGAGTGGAGGCCATTGACCGGACAGAGTTGATCTTTATTATTGGGATGTGATCCTGCTCCTCTTTACACAGGGCCCCTGGGTTATCGCCACAGTCTAAGCTCGAGTTTTGTTTTTTCACTGTCGGTTGGAGTTTATGATCTGTGAGAGAATGAAGACAAATGTCACACATTTGAATTCATGTGCAACCAGAGGGTTTTTCTTTGTGGTAGGGGGGGGGGGGGGGGGGGGGGGGGGGTCTTGTTCGAAGACAAGCGCTCTGCTTTTTGTTAGCATTTACAAGCATTCCTTCCTCCCTAATTGCATTACGAGGCTTCACGGGGAATCATGGGACTGGCTGGGAAATTGCAAAGGCCTCCAGTCAATTGTGGATGACATGTGATAAGCAAAG
>JAFBJT010019671.1:0-14660 GCA_016785325.1 Chascanopsetta lugubris | reverse complement strand
GAGGGGGCGGGGGGCACGCAGGAGAAATCGGCCCCTCGACGTCAAACGATGTTAATCCCCGAAGTTTGTGAGTGTTTTGATGCTTATTCCGTGATGGAGTGTGGTGATTAAAAGGTGCGGCGTGTACGATTTGTAGACATGTAGAAGGGGAGTTGCGTGTTGCGTTGTATCCGTCACCTCACCCTTTCTGAGCATGCGGGAGAACCTATGGTAGACTTCAGTTGTCATTAAAACTCAAAAAGATGTTTAGTGTGTCCACTCTGGGCTACTGTAAAAACATGGCGGCCTCCGTAGAGAGGACCTGTTCCTTATATAAATATACATTAATGAGCTCCTTTCAGGGTAATGAGGAAAAATAATACATTTAGATGATTATGAATTCATGAAATTGTCGGTATGTAATTATTTTGTAAAATTTTTAGTACAAAAATTACAGAAATCCTACACACTTAACATTTCAATAACTCTTAAAAAAATTAATATTGATGGAATTTCTACAATATTATGTCTTAGTTGCAGTTAATGTCTGCTGTAATTTTGTAAACATTTTTCAAAGTCATCTTGCGGGCCAGATAGGTCCCTTTGGTTGGCCGGTATTGGCCCACGGGCCAGTATTGGCGTATGTTTGACACCACTAATCTCATGTGAATTTTAAAGGCTCATTGTTGTGTGATCATAATTTGTACATTGAGGTGATAAAACACTCATTTTCGGGAGTGTGGAAATCATTTCACAATCAATCGTTCGCAGTGGAAGAGTAAGAGGGTTGAAGCCAATATTCAGCAGGTTTATTTTAATGTAAATATGGGAACATGCTGACTTTGCCTCTGTTGTGGCTCTGACTTTATGGGAGGTGGTTTAACTTTGGATATTTTAAGGGTGTTTCTTACTTGGGAATGTTAATTACTCGTCAATCTGCAATCTGGTCTCTACCACAGTGGTGACCACATATTTACCATTTAGAAATGGTGAGCACTGGAATAACGCTAAGTAAATGTTTAAAGGTGCAGTGTGTAAGATTTAGTTCATATTTGTCACTTAACAAAATACCACAAAACAATTACATACTGACATTTTCAGGAATTTATAATCACCTAAATGTTTTAGTTTTTTTCCATTGCCCTTAAATGAGCCCATTAATGTATATTTACATGAGGAGCAGGTCTTCTCTATGGGGGCTGCCATGTTTTTGCAGTAGCCCAGAGTAGATGTACAAAACCTCTTTTGAGTTTTAAAGATAATTGAAGTCTACCATAGGTTCTCCTGCATGCTCAGAAATGTGAGGGTGAAGTGATGGATACAATCTGCAATTTCACCTCTAGAGGTCACCATATCTTTCACACTGCACCTTTAAGTAAATTGGTTTTGGTGCTATGGATATGTTCTATTTTCCAGTCATTTCACTTTTCTTAAGTTAAAGGTGTCAGTGTCAGTTTGGCCAAATTGCAGAAGATAAAAAAAAAAAACGGCACTGTGAGAAACTGTTCATTCTAAACAAAGCTTTGGGCTTTTGAGTGCTGTGACTCTTTCATGGATTTTCTTATGTGGAAGACTTCACACTAAACATGCATAGATAATGATGTTGGTCTCACTCATTATTCTCTGCTGTTGATCCTTTGCCAAATGCGGCCTTCGCTCCTCGCTGCTTGCAGCAACATCCAGGCTTACAGACGATACAGAATCAGGACTACAGGTCCTCTCCTCCAGCGTTCCCAGCACTCTTGTTGCTGTCGTTACTTTCGTTAAGTAAACCTCTACACGCTCCCTCTCCTCAGGACCCTCCAACACCACAAATTCTCCAAATTCATCCTGATGATTTGCAGCTCTGGTGGAGCGCGGCGACCCGTTAGTTGTCCGATTCATGATGGCGTCCACCTCGTCGTAGAATTTCATGAGACGCCTGGGGTCTGTCTCGTCGCTCTTGCCTCTCTGGAGGGAGCGGTAGAGGTACTTGAGGTTCTTGTACTTGGTGTGGCACTGCTTCCAGTCCCGCTCAATGCCTTGCTGCATCAGCCTGTTGGAGATCTGGACAAAGATGTCCCTCTTCCTGCTCGAGCTCTCCAGCTGCCGACACACGCGCTCGTCCGACCAGACCTGGATCAGCGCTCGCACCTCCTGGTCGCTCCAGTTTCGACCCGTGTCCGACACTGTGACCACGTGGAGCTGATCTGAGCCGGCTGGATCCGTGAGATGGACGTCTGGAGGGATACGAACGTAGATTAATGAAAGAAACCATCATATGTCCAGCAAGATGTGACAACACTGAGACTGCTGAACCCTTTTTTTGAAAAAGAAATGAAATCGGCCATTTTGCAGTGAACCCTCATTCAAAGATTAGGGTAAGGGTTATGTGTCCTGAGCGCGCCAAATGTTTAGATTTTTGACCTTTTGACCAAAAACAGTGGAAGGATAACAATAGTATGCACGCTCACAATGTTCACTCTGATCACAACACAACTTCATCTAGTGATTTGAAGGTGCAGTGTGCAAGATTTTGGTCATTTTTGTCACTTTATTTATCATTTTAGAAATGTTTTATTTTTTCCCACTACCCTTAAATGAGCCCATTAATGTATATTTACATAAGGAGCAGGTCCTTTCTATGGGGGCCGCCATGTTTTTACAGTAGCCCAGAGTGGACGAATGCTAATGACAACTGAAGTCTATCGTAGGTTCTCCTGTACACTCAGAAGGGTGAGGGTGAGGGGATGGATACAACATGCAACTTCACCTCTAGGTGTCACCAAATCTTACACGCTGCACCATTAATGTGGATGTACCTGTTCCTCTCCACTTCGGGTCCACGTCTCCGTCCAAATCGTAGTCATCGCTGTTGTCATCTGGATATTAAACAAGTAGAGGAAAGTGCTTTTGCATACAATCTTAAACATCAAACTACTGTCTGCACGGCGATCAGAAAACATACCATCATCTATTTCTATGACGACCTCACTTTCTGAGGCTGTCATCTGTGTTGGCGTTTGCAGCCTCCCCGCTGCCACCTCTCCGTCGTACAACCTCCTCTGCATTTCCGCCGTGCCATTTTCCAGGCCGCGGTCCATCAGGATGGCCTCCACCTCATCGAAGAACTTCATGTACTTCCCGGGGCCCCCCGAGGCGCTGCCCCCTGCCGCGTGGGCACTCTTTGCCGTCTTGTAGTCGTACTTCAAGTTCTTGTACTTTGTGCGACACTGCTTCCAGTTGCGCACCACTCCGAAGGTCCTCTGCATTTGACGGGCCATCTCCTGGAAGATGGATTTGTTGCGCAGCGTGCACTTCAAGCGCTCTCTGACGTGGCGATCGGCCCACACGCACAGGAGGGCTCGCACCTCGTCGTCTGTCCAGTGGCGGCCTCCTTCTTCAGCCACAGTCGGGGTGTAGGGGAGGGATCGATGGATTCGACTCTTGATTCCTTCACATAGAGTATGATGTACGTGATAGATGTAAAGTTTAAAAAGTTCACTTCACATTTTGCTGCAATTTAAAGTTGCACGAAGCTTCGGCTTCTGAAATCTTGGGACATTAGTTCTAGTTCAAGCACCAAACTATTTGTGGCAGAATTTTGGTTGAAACCTCTATTTACCTTCCTGTGTTGGGATGGAGCCTGAGGAGGGGTAGATTCCTCTTTGATTACTCACATCCTCCAACTCTTCCTCCCAGCCCTCCAGCGGCCTCCAATCTACTCCTGGGTTGTCGTTTGCTGAGGTGCCTGCTGGTGCTGCTGCTGCGTCAGGCCTCCTGCCTTGAAGTCCCAGGCTCCTGCACTTGGCCTGACACTCCCACCAGCTGCGCATAACGCTGAGCCTCCTCAGGCGCTCTGAGATCAGCTCAAACGTGGCCCTGCTCTCTGCTACGTGCTGAGCGCCGACCTCGTCCCACACTGACATGAGAGCCAGCTCCTCTTCCTCCCCCCACTGCCTCTCCACTGAGCCCCTCTCCTCCGAATCACCACCTCTTTGTCTCTCTGCTCCTCTCTCCATGTTTGAGCTGACCTGGAAACGCTTTCTTTCTCCCTAGCCTGTCCGTCTCTGCTGCCCGGTTCCCTTGGCAACCAGGCGGTTAAGCCTGAAAGCAACGCCTCCATGCAGAAAAGCAGCCTCACCACTGGCTTAAGCTGTGTGCTGAGGGGGCGGGACCAACTGTAATCTGAGAAGCAGCTTGGTAAATGGGCTGAAACTGCAGTAAGGCGACTCTCACTGAAAGGCATCTCCACAGCAGAGAGGCAGACGTGTTCTCTGCTCCTCAGTCCTGCTCTTTTATTTAAGCTCCAGTCAAACCAGTTTGTTTCGTTGAGACGCTCACACCCAGCTTCAGCGCTGGCTTCACCCCGAGTAATTTTAGTGAAAATACATTTTTATCTGTCATGGTAAGATTGCCTCTGAAAATTCATTCACTCCCAATTTCATTATGGCCATCTGTGTTCACTCAGGGGTCAGGAAAGTGCTGGGGTCGTCACAAGTGATGGAGCCAGTCCACCTACCTACACGATCCACAAGGTAACGTGATCACAAGCTCCTCCACTTGCGGGACAGAAGTGTGCAGAATTTACAAAGTCAAACATGATAATGATTTCTGTCCCAGCTGATGGTGTGTGTGCTACAGTTCTCACACATGTGTCAACTCGTGGCGAGAGCTTAAAGGCATATAATCGTCTGAAAATAAAAGCATGTATTGCTCATGAACTCTAGTTAATTACACCTGCCACTTTTTATGCGTAGCAACATAGTCAGTGTTTACAGTGTCGTTACATTTTTTATATGTACCATGTAAATGTATCTACGATATCTGTAACTTGAATAAATGATAATCAAGTATGAAGACAGTTAATTTATAATATGTTAAGTAGCCATTACATTTATTCCCACAATTAAAGAGCAACCATAATGCTCACCCCTGCTCTACAACATGCAACATGCTACTTTTCACTTCATCCGTGTAAATCTCTGTCCTCCTGTCATTCTTTCAAGGGAATGGGATTAGTCAGCACTGCTTTCCCGCCCGAGGCTCTTCTCAAACTGCGCTATGGTAACCTTGGCATCTGTCACACACGCTATTCAACCACTGGCATCTCGGAGCTGCAGAACTGCCAGCCCTTTGTGGTGGATACGCTGCATGGCAAGATCGCAGTGGCGCACAACGGTGAGCTAGTTAACGCTCAGGCATTGAGGAGGAAGGTGAGGAAAACACTTCACTCATTCACATATGATCTGCAATGAAAGCCTGGTTCTTTTTTTTAAATTAGAATTAGCACTAAAGTATTTACTTTTCACTTTTACTCCCTTCACCTGATCACCAATATCGGTACCATCCATTCCTTACTTAAAGACAAGATTATTTCTTGAAAGGTCCAGTGAAGAGAATTTGATGACATGTTCTAGTACTTTCAAGTTCATTTGATTTTACACTCGAGTTAAAGGTGCAGTGTGTAAGACTTTGGACATTTGTATGACTTCTACCGGAGGGAAAAAAGATTACAAAACATTTGCATACTGACATTTTCATCATCATAATGTATTTTTACTCCCATTACTTTCAAATGAGCCCATTAATGTATATTTACATGTGGAGGGCCACAGGGCCCCTCTACAGGGGCTGCCATGTTTTTACAGGAGCCCAGAGTGGACATACTAAACACCTTTGGAGTTTTGATGACTACTGAAGTCTACCATAGGTTTTCATACATGCTCAGAAGGGTGAGGGTGAAGTGATGGATACAATGTGCAACCTCACCTCTGGACGTCACCAAATCTTACACACTGCACCTTAAGCGTTTAAATCAGCCCTCTCACAATTGAATCCATGCTTTGATTGAAACAGTGCAAGCATGACTCAATGCCAAGCACCCTCTGCATTAGGTCCACATCCCCCTTAGGGGGCTGTCCTCCCGCTTTGGGAACCACTTTATACCATATACTCTTTTTCTGAGCATAAACATCTGTGTCAAGTCAAAATATGTAAAGAAACAAATACAACGTGAAATCAAACTAACAATAAAGCACACATCTACAACAAGGCCCAACAGTTGTGCTCTAATTCAATCACACTGCAAAGAAATTGCATAACTACATACTAACCGCCTTCCTCAACATGCAAGAAGACCCATTAATTATTTCTAAGAAAAACAACAAAATGTTTTTTTAGAAATAGCCCATGAACCAATGTAATTCTGGGTCAGTCGAGTGGTCCACATGCACCCCAAAGATGACTCGGTTTTCCTTGTCCTATAAATGCATTCACTTATTTTTGTATAATTTGACTCACAAACAATGAAACTTCTAACCGTGTTTCGTCTGTTGTCATAAATGTGCAGGTGATGCGTCATGGCGTCGGTCTCTCCACCAGCTCAGACAGTGAACTCATCACCCAGCTGCTGGCATTCACCCCACCCATGGAGGAGCTGGATGCACCCGACTGGGTTGCCAGGTCAGAGACATGATATGAATCTTTCTGTAAATTAACATTTTAAAGAGAATCATTATTATGATTGTTGTTTTTTTTTGCAGGATTAAAAACCTCATGACAGAGACTCCAACCTCATACTCACTGCTGATGATGTTCAAAGACGTTATCTATGCTGTGCGTGATCCCTACGGGAATCGACCCCTGTGCATCGGACGCCTTGTTCCCATCTCAAGGCTGCACTCGTCAGGTTTTCTTCCTCTTGCTCTCTTTTCCATGTGACCTCACATCAGGTCATGTTTGTCCTTAAAAGACCACAAGAGGAGGCCTCACCAGAGGTTATCAGCTCTTCTGCCTGAACATGTTTTATGTTATTTGACCTATGACGTCATGTCATGTGCCTGTTGCCAGGTGCTGGGGACGAGGACACGGAGGGGTGGGTGGTGTCATCAGAGTCCTGCAGTTTTCAGTCCATTGGTGCCAAGTAGGTTTTTTTTTATTTTATAAATGATCAACAACATAGCATGCTCTTGTGAAAGTTCTGGTGATTTAACTCTTGGTAGTGACCATTTCAATGTGTCTGTTGTTTCTCAGATATTACAGGGAGGTTTTACCAGGAGAGATTGTCCAGATCTCCAGACATGGAGTCAAGACTCTCAGTGTCGTCCCTCGCCCCGAGGGGGACGCCCCCGCCTTCTGCATATTTGAATACGTTTACTTTGCCAGACCAGACTCTATATTTGAAGGTAAGAATACATTGTTGTACATCTAATATTGTCTTAGAAATATATACTATCAGAACTGGGATGAAAAACCCAACACTTCCATTGAGGAATATGGCGGTCACGTTGAGTGGGGGGCTTCTGTAAATACATGGTGGTCCCCTTAGAGAGGACCCCCTCCTCATGTAAATATACATTAATGGGCTCATTTAAAAGTAATGTAAAAATGTAATGAGTAAAAATACATTTAGATGATTATTAAAATGTTTTGTAATCTTTTTTCCCCACCAGTAGAAGTCATAAAAATGTCCAAAGTCTTACACGCTGCACCTTGTAACTTGGGTGTCAAATTTCAGGCTTTAAATGTACTCGAAATCACTAGAACATGTCATCAAATTCTTTTCACTGGACCTTTAAAGAAATAATCTTGTTTTTAAGTAAGGAATGGATGGTACCGATATTGGTGACCAGGTGAAGGGAGTAAAAGTGAAAAGTAAATACTTTAGTGCTACTACTAATAAAAAAAAGAACCAGGCTTTCATTGCAGATCAGACGTTACCTTCCTCCTCAGTGCCTGAGCGTTAACTAGCTCACCGTTGTGCGCCACTGCGATCTTGCCATGCAGCGTATCCACCACAAAGGGCTGGCAGTTCTGTAGCTCCAAGATGCCAGTGGTTGAATAGCGTGCGTGACAGATGCCAAGGTTACCATAGCGCAGTTTGTGGGAATAAATGTAATTACTACTTAAATCAAATCAAATCAAAGTGTATTTATATAACCCGCATTTACAAATCAGAGTTTGTCTCACAGGGCTTCACAGGGTGAGTAACATCCTCTGTCCTGAGACCCTCAGCAAGAGTCAGGAAAATCTACTGGGTGAAAAAACCCTTTTAACAGGGAAAAAAAGAAAAGGTAGAAACCTGAGGGAGAGTCACAGGTGAGGGATCCACTCCCAGGACGGACAGGAATGATTAAATATTCATATTCACCTTTGTTTTGGTCTTTTCCGATCTCTGGGTTCGTTGCGGCTCGCATATTGTGAAATAACTGTCAATAATAGATATACATAACAAGTTACAGATATTGCATATGCATTTACATACATGTGAACATGTAAGAACATTGTAAACATTGAATATTTTGATACGCATAAAAAATGGCTTTAAGCTCTCGCCACGAGTTTGACACATGTTGTAGAGCATGTGTGAGAACTGTAGCACACATCATGAGCAGGGACATAAATCATTATCATGTTAGAGTTTGTACATTCTGCACACTTCAGTACCGCAAGTGGAGTTTGTGATTACGTTACCTTGTGGATCGTGTACGTAGGTGGACTGGCTCCATTACTTGTGACGACCCCAGCACTTTCCTGACCCCTGAGTAAACAGAAATCATACAAACTGCACCTTTTTTTAAATCTGCTTTTTAAAACTGAGCTGTGGAGGAATTCAGTTTGACCTCGGATCAGGACTGGACTGAATTTGAACTCTTCTTTTACTCTTGTTATACCCTTGTAGGAAGCACTGTGAAAAACATAACTGTGTGATTAGTATCATCATTGCTGTTTTGTTATTATTCTCATTACTACAGGACAGATGGTTTACACAGTGAGGCAGCGCTGTGGACGGCGTTTAGCCATTGAGGCTCCAACAGACGCAGATGTCGTCAGCACTGTGCCAGAGTCCGCGACCCCTGCTGCGCTCGGCTATGCTCAGCAGGTCTGTCTCTGTGAACACAGGCCGTTTCATTCACAACATCCTCCTCCAGGTTCACCTCAATCCTCACATGCATTTCTCCCCCCTTTTCCCCCCCCCCCCCCCCCCTTTCCTTATCCCACAGTCGGGGCTGCAGTACATTGAGGTTCTCTGTAAGAACCGCTACGTCGGGAGAACATTCATTCAGCCAAACACTCGTCTGAGGCAGCTTGGAGTTGCCAAGAAGTTCGGGGCACTGACGGACAACTTTGCTGGGAAGCGAGTGGTGCTGATCGATGACTCCATTGTCAGAGGCAACACTATTTCACCCATTATAAAACTGCTCAAGGAAGCTGGTGCAACAGAGGTGAGTAGGTGTGACATGTTTGTGTGTAAATGGCCCTGCCCATGCCTGGTATTAGCCGAGGGGCAACCTCCTGCACAGACGGAGGAGGAAGAGAAAACACTTGCAGTTCATAGGGTGGCCACTGGGGGCCGACAACAAAAGGGAGCAAATCCCCAGACTCCCATGTTAAAATGATCTGATCATGTGACCAAATCGTACACACTGCACCTTTAACACAACAGAGAACATTTCATAGTTATTTGGTTTAACATTTTCACTCGATCCCGAATTTGACAACTGATTTGTCACCAATGATCTGCATTCACTCCTTTACAGGTGCATATCAGAGTGGCCTCTCCACCAATCAGGTTCCCCTGCTACATGGGCATCAATATTCCAACCAAAGAGGAGCTGATCGCCAACAAGCCTGAGTTTCAGGACATTGCTGGATACATTGGTAACGCAATTTCACTGTCATTATGCTCCAATCACAACGGGGAAAAGAATGAAGGCCTCATTCGTTCATAACTCTGTCATATAGGTGCAGACAGTGTTCAGTATCTGACCGTAGAGGGCCTGGTCACAGCTGTTCAGGAGGGAATTGCATCCCTGCAGGAAAAAGACCAGATGATCTGCTCCAGTACCAGGGCCAGTACGAAAGTGGGTCACTGCACAGCCTGTCTGACAGGGAAGTATCCCGTGGAGTTGGAATGGTGACGACTGTATCATCACCATGGTTACATCAGCACTGGATTGAGTTCAAATGTATTGATA
Organism: Chascanopsetta lugubris; assembly: GCA_016785325.1. Taxonomy (NCBI): domain Eukaryota; kingdom Metazoa; phylum Chordata; class Actinopteri; order Pleuronectiformes; family Bothidae; genus Chascanopsetta; species Chascanopsetta lugubris. Next base: position 4,722 of record JAFBJT010019671.1, on the reverse strand, counting down.
AATGTTTCCTATAGACTGGCTAAGAAATGCTGTAATTGGTGCTGCCGTTTTTGTTTGATTGGTAGTTCTGCTGCCAGGCTCCCTTAGTGGCAGCCAAACCTGTTGCTACTGGCAACCTCCAGTGGTAACAGCTTTACCAGTTTTGTTCTTTTCATCATGGCGCTGTTTTTTTAATTACCATTTAAATGTATTTTCGTTGGACCATTTTGCCACATTTCCACATTCTTTGTCTTAGCGCACATGTGCATTAGGCAGAATTAGCCGCATCAGAAGCGCACATTGCTCATGACCAAATACAAGAAAGCTGTTTATTTTGCTCCAGACGTTTGTTTCTATGCTTTTTTTTCTAAATTTAACCACTTTGTTTTGGATTGTGACCATTTGTTTCCTTAACTTTGAACGTGACATGAATACAATGGAAAAGGTAAAATAATAAACAGATTAACTGATCAGATCATGGATGTTGTTTTTGATATACAGTATTAACACACGTTTATTTTAATCAAGAACAGATATTACAAGACAAACAATGTATTCATTTGGGTGATAAAATGGCACTAGTTTAAAATCTAATCACAGAATATGTGTGTGACCCTTGTCACAAAGTTTGATCATTGTCATAAAACAATATCGGATATAAAATGACGTCACACAAACCACCTTTGTAACTTCCTGAACTCTGACTGCACCAGCTGTGAAATACACAATTCCAGTTTCAGCCATTTTTTAAAAACTTGCATAACTTGAACATTTGTACTGAAAACAGGGCCCAGCTTTACCATACGTGTTTAACATTCTTTGATACATACTGAATCAATTTCCACTCTTCTCGTTGTGGGAAATGTGTGGTCATGATTGTCAGAGCTGGTGTGATCCGCGTTCACCATTACCTGCAACAGTTGGATGGGAAAGAGGGGGGGTGGTTAACAAAATGCTTCAATACTGGATATAAGTATATGGGAAAATGTGTCTGTTACCTATGGGAAGAGCAAGTTTGCACCGTGCATTCAAGTGGCCACCTGTTGAAATACGCATGATAGAATTAGCTGAAAAGCATGTAAAACTTAAAGGGTGCAGAGTGTAAGATTTGGTGACATCTAGAGGTGAAGTTGCATGTTGTATCCATTACCTCACCCTCACCCTTCTGAGCATGAAGGAGAACCTATGGTCCACTTCAGTTGTCATTAAATCGCACAAGATGTTTAGTATGTTCAATCTGGGCTACTGTAAAAACATGGCGGCCCCCGTAGAGAGGACCCGCTCCTCATGTAAATATACATTAATGGACTCATTTAAGAGTAATGGGGGAAAAAAACATTTAGGTGATTATAAACTCATGAAAATGTCAGTATATAGTTTTATAGAATTTCTAAAAGTGAAAAAAATGAAATCCTACAAAAAATGTATTTTTTTGGGTAGAAAAACGGACATGCTGAGATTATGAATTCATAACAAACATCTCAATGTATCAACTTTTCCATTCCTCTTAAAGGGGCCGTGTGTAAGATTTGGTGTCATCTTCGAGGTGAAGCTACATGTATCCATCACCTCACCCTTCTGGACGTGCAGAAGAACCTATGGTAGACTTCAGTTGTCATTCAAACTCAGAGGATGTTTAGTATGTCCACTCTGGCTCCAAAACTGTTCACATTTGACCCATCATGTTGGGTGTCATGTTTTTACAGTAGCTGAGCGTGGACAAAAAACAATATTTGAGTTTGAACTGAGGGTTACCATAGGTTCTCCTGCATGCTCAAATGGGAAGGATGAGGTGATAGACACAATATGTAACTTGACCATAGATGTCAAATGTTAGACACTGTATCTTTAAAAGTCTAGTATAGAAGAGTTTGGTCATTTTTATTACTTCTTAAAATATTACAAAACAATTACACACTGACATTTTCAGGAATTTATAATCACCTAACTATCATTTTCTTCCCATTACCTTTAAATGAGCCCATTAATGTGTATTTACATGAGGCGCAGGTCCTTTCTACAGGGGCCGCCATGTTTTTACAGTAGCCCAGAGTGGACGTATACTAAATATCTTTTGAGTTTTAATGTCAACTAAAGTCAACCATAGGTTCTCCTGCATGTTCAGAAGGGTGAGGTGATGGATACAATACGCAACTTCACCATACACGTCATCAAATGTTACACTTTGCACCTTTAAATTACCTTGCACTCACATGGTGGTTTGTTCATTCTGGGATACTGTAAAAAAACATAGCTATGTCTGTAGAGAAGACCCACTCTTCATCGAACTGTTCATAATAGAAGCTTGGTCTAACAATGAAAACAGCAATTAACACATTCAGGTGACAACCATTGAAATGATCATTTGCGTTTTACTATTTCTGATGATAGGTTAATTTCACCCAAATCTTACACACTTGACATTTAATAGTGGCGATATGAGGCTATGCATATTATATGATTGGGTGAGAGAGCTTACCACGGCGCGGTGACACATGCTGGCTCGGTCTCATTCTGGCTTCCTCCTGCAAGTCTGCTGAGCCCAGCTGCGCACTGACTTTATCAAACCTCACGAGGTCGTCGGATTGGGACAGACGGCACCTGAGCATTTCATTCCGGTGCCGTTTGGACCCGGGTGAAGGCAGGCAGCATTTGTCGCTGGAACACTTCGACTCGTGTTGGGGGTCCAAGTCCCTGCTGCGTTTCCTCAGGATGGAGCGGTGAGGCGACAAAGCGAGGGCTGCCAGCGACGAGGAAAAGTCGCCTCTGCGAACGACTGGGTATTTCACGCAGATGCGGCAAGGATGGCTGTTGAAGCGAGGCGATTTGTTCAGGCAGACGAACTTATGATACAGTTTCAAGAATTCCTCGTTGATCTTCTGTGGCGAACAGGGGGTGCCGATCGATCGCAGCGAAGAGTCAAAGGAGAGGTGTCGGCGACGGTGTGCTCTGGCCAACTGAGGCGATTGTGGCTGGAGCGAGGGACGAGAGTCCTGCTGGTAGAACATCCTCTGAGGCAGTGTGGACTTCTGTGGAGAGACTGAAGGAGAGGTGGACAAAGATCTACGCCTCATGGGCACTCGGGAAAAGCTCTCCACAGAATGTTCTTGGGGGCTGCGTGTACAGACAAACGGAGATCTTGCCAGGCTGTCCGTGACCCGTGCTTTTACGGGACTCTTTCCGACGGGACAACTGTAGATGTCACTTCTTTCGGCGAATGAGACTTCCGAGGCGGATCGAGAGAGCCCAGGGGCCTGCTCTTCGTGCGCAGAGACAGAATGCCTGTTGGACCTCAGAGATGGTTCCCAGGATAACGTTTCCGCGGGATAGCAAGGTCTCGTGGGACTGCCGATGTTGGTGCGAGGTTGCGCTGGCAGCGGCAACAGTTTGGGCCAGGTGAAAGTCTTATTCAGTCCTACTCTTCTTGGTTTAGAGGCCTGGAAGGGTGATGTGATTTCCATCGCGCAGGCAGAATTGCACTGCGCTCCTCTTCTCGCGCGTTTGTCCATTTCAGGAGATGGATGCTGTTCTTGCAGGTGCGTTTTCAGCTGGAAAGGAGAGTGCCTGGCGGACGGCATTGTCACAAACTGCCTTCTCTCCGGGCTGTCGGAGGACTTCCTCAGCAGCGTCCTGTCGCTCAACTTTCCTGGTTTGCATTTGCTGCGCCAAACTGCGAGAGTGGCGTTGAGACCGCCTCCTCTTGCCGGCTGACGCCACCTGCGATATCTCCTCACCACAGAGCCGGCAGCATCAGAGGTATTTTGCCGCTGCCACGCCCTTTCAATTCGACTGACCATGCAGGGGTAGAGATCGGCAATAGAGCTACCATTACTCCTCAGAGTCATGTCTAGTTCCTCGTCTTGTGACTCAGGCTGAAGCTCCGTTTTGGTAAAGCTTTGATCGTTCTCATTGAATGATCCCAAACTCGACTCATTCGTGTCACTTTGCACCTTGACTGTAGGAAGGAAAAGGAGAAACAAATTGTTATCTGAATGTACGATCACAAATAAAACAAAGTGTTTGTTTTGTCTTCTTACCATTATCATCATCGATACTAGACGCCTGACTGAAGAATGAACCTGTATCATCAGCGCCATCACCATTGTTTGAGAGATTGAACTGCTGAATACATTTGATTGTTAATATACGGTTTTCAAAACACAATGGTTTGATTAATAAAAGTACATAATGTTTACCTGAGAGGTTTTTGTAATGCCTTGTGTTGTGATGGAAGAAAAACCAAAGAAAGATAATTAGAAGATTGAAATAATTGTTTCATATGTTAAATGTATAATCTGACAGTAGGTCATAAAATACTTACATCTGAATGACTCCTCTTTCAACTCACTCAGGCTCTGGGAAAAAGAGGAATATTGTTTGATTTAGTCTCCAGTGGCATGTGAGTGATCCCATGCTCTTTAAAGGTGCAGTGTGTAAGTGTGTCATTTTTGTCACTTCTAATTGACAAGAAAAAAAAAACCACAAAACAATTACAAACTGACATTTACATAGTACTCCGAATGTATCTTTGTTCCCATTACCCTTAAATCAGCCTTACATAGAATAGAATAGAATAGAATGCCTTTATTGTCATTATACACAATGTACAACGAGATTGAAGGACAACTCTGGTGGTGCTAAGGGGGAAAAACAACAGGGGTACCCTAAATATAAAGTCTATAAAAATAAAATGAAGAATAATAAAATAAAATGGGATCTGTGATACATCTAACATATTTACAG